>CAUYPK010024875.1:0-46715 GCA_963574355.1 Loris lydekkerianus
CAATTCACTCTTTTGTTTTTTGTATGGCAGATAAACATAGCCCCTGTCTTAGGTTGCCTGCTCTTGCAGTTTCAGTCTTACCCATCATGGGGATACAAACATCAATGGTTTGGTCCCTGTCTTAGGTTGACTGAACGCAGAGTGATCTTACCCGTCCTTGGGTACTATGAATGTAATCCACTGTGTAACCTCTCCCTATCCTGTCTTAGGTTGTCCCAGCTTTGGGAGTATCTGGTAGTAATGAAATGGGACAAATAAATTTAAATTCTGATTCATTGAATGAATGGGTCAATAAGCTTAAAACGAGAGAGAAATACAAAACTACAAATTAGAAATGTAAGGAGGGTCAATTTTAATATGAAAAAGATTATATATTAGGGTGACAAACTCAAAAACCTAAATGAAATTGTTGCTATCATAGCAAAATATGAATAACTAATGTGGCCCAAGATATCAATTCTCTTAAATTGGTTAAATAGATTTAGAAATAACAATAGTCAAAGTCATTCTTATAAATTAAGCTCTTAGAAGAGATATTTCCAAAGCTGAGTTCATGCTGTGTGGTAAAGAGCAAATAATTCAACATTATTTTGGTGCTCCAAAAGAGGAAAGCGCACACAGCTTTCCCTTCAACATTAGAAAAGCAGTATATAGTAGTCAAACTAATCATACAATAAACTAGTAAAATAGTAAAAAATAACTTAAAAAGATAATGTTATATCATCTTATTAAATTTCTATATAACAGACCCAAATACAATAGATCAAATACAATAAGCATTTATTTCTCTCTAATTGAATTATACAGTTTAAGTAGATGTTTTAATGACACAGGCGAGGGGGCCAGTCATGCCCCCCATGGTGCATGGCTTTCAGGGTGGACCAGCTATTTCTATTTTTGCTAGTGGGACAGGGAAAGGGAAAATGAAAGACAGGAAGATTTATTTTTAATGAAATCAACTAAAAATTGAACATATTTTTCTACACATTGTCTATTGGTCTGTATTGTCATAAAAACACAATTACCTGAAAGAGGGATTTAAAAAAATGTAGTGTTTGACCAGAAGGCCAATTTCACAGTGTTAATAGTGTAGGTTCTACTACTCAAAGACAGAAGTGGTAAATAGATAACCATGAAAAAATTATTTTCTGTAATGAAAAACTTAGTGGATTTTATTCCAGGAGTGTGAAGGTAGTTTAAACTCTATTAACATCATTCATTGCACCATCAAATTGTGACTGGAAAAAGCATAATTCATATTAACTGATATCCTGTTGAATTCATGACCAAGCATCTAATATGATGTGACCTTAGAGTCAAAAGAAGTGTACCTACACTTTACTAAGCCATTAACTTTCTACTCCCTTATATAACTATTTTTAATTTATACTCCCTTCAAAAACTTTCAACAGTTTTCCATTTCAAGTATAGATAACCTTGATGTTTTATTTCATTGAAAAAACACACTACAGGAACTGTCTCATCATCTGCCAGTGATCTCTAGAATGTGCACAATCGCACCCCACATGTGCTTCACTATTTGCCCATTACGTGTGTAAACGGCCACGTTCCTACCTAAGGGCAGGACTTCCAGCAGCTTTGAAAATGGCTTTTTCAACTATGATCTTATCTTATCTTTTTTCAACTATGATCTTATCTTATCTTCCTCCATTACCAAAATTTCCTTTTTGTGGGGCTTGTTCCAACAGTAAAAAAACCATGATGTTATCATTTTCTCACTAACAAAGATGATCTCTCTTTAATTCAGTCATGTTCTATATGCAGTCACATTTCTTGGCTTTCTTGTGGAGTAAAACTCCTACAAGTCAGTCCTCACTTCCTGTTGTGACTTTCTCTAGAGCCAACTCAATCAAGCTGTGGAGGCAACTATTAGTTATCCATGGTCCCAATGTTGCTTAATCTTCATTCTTCATTTTAATCTAATTATCAGCAACATTTGATATAGTAAAATCATTCTCTCAATTTTATTTTATTTTATTTATATTTATTTATTCATTCATTTACTTATTTATTTTCTGAGACAAATTCTCACTCTGTTGCGCTGTGTAGAGCGTCATGGAATCATAGCTCACAGCAACCTCAAACTCTTGATCTCAAGATACCTTCTTGCCTCAGCTTCCCAAGTAGTGGTACAACAGACACCTGCCACAATGTGCAATTCGTTTTTCTAGTTTTAGTATAGAAGGGGTCTTATTCATGCTCAAGCTGATCTTTGAACTCCTGAGCTTAAGCAATTCACCCACCCTGGTCTTCCAGAGTGGTAGGATATCCAGACATAAGCCATTGTGACTGTATTCTCTCAATTTTATAACACCCTCTTCATTTGGCTCTTGGGTCTACAATCTTCCTGATTTTCCTTACACATTATGGATATTTAACTTAACCTCTTTGGCTGGATCATTCCTTTATCCTCTTCTAAATTTGAAGTGCTTTTCATTGTAGTTATAGAACCTACTATTCTTGCTACTTATAATCACTCCTTGGGTAATTTTGTCTCTTAAATATATTAGCTTTAATTATTACCTATATAGGATTACTCAAGATCTAAATTGCACCACCTCATTCCAGCCTTATATATACAATTTCCTATGCAATGTCCCTTGTATTGCTAGTAAGCATGTAATCTCCCAAACTCTTTACATATTTCTACAACTTTCTCATTCATTAATGCCCTTAAAGCCAGTAAACTAGAGTGCTGTGAATTTTCTCAGGTTTAACTAAACCAAAAGTTTGCAATTATCTACCATTTCTTTCTTTCACCTGAGGAAAATTCAGAAAATGTTGTTGATGCTACTCTCAATTCAGATGGATGTTTAACATCTCTACTTCTGCAAACTTGGAATAGATTGATATCATCATAACCTCTTACTTGAAACGATAAAATGGTCTTCTAACTAGTCATCTTGCTACTATTCTTGCTCGGTTGAATATTAACATTTTCACTTCCTAAAATGTATACATTTGAGGGCAGACCAATGCATCTATGTGAACAACTATAAAAACAGAAAACATTGGAATGCATATTATTCAGGATTATAAAAAAATCTGTGAATAAGGAAGAGTAGATAATCTAAGATTCTAGATAAGTGAAATCTTCTTACCATTAAGCTGCACCTTTTTTTTTTTTTTTTTTTTTTTTTTAAGCAAAGCACTTACCAAATTCAGGTTTGACCAAAAAGAAGATGTAGCGAGTCAATTCTGGAAGACAGAAAAACAAGTAGAGATTTAGGATGTCATGCTAAAATAAAGGAATAAAATTAGAGATGTAAAAAAATGAAAATATAATAAGATTAATAGAAGATATCCAGACACAAAAATAAACATAAAAAATAGAAAAAAAACAGAAAAGTACATGAGAGACAAATGTAACACATTCATGTCATATTTACAACTAAACCATACTCATGGTTCATTTTTCTTCTTCAATACTAATTTATTTGCTTTTCTTACCAGAGTCCTATGCATAATTTAAATCTTTGGAATGCTACATTCTTTTTCTTTTAAAACAAAGAAAATTACAAGGATGTTGAATATAGCTCTTTGTCTCTATACATGATGTACAACAGAATGCATTCAAAGCCTTGCAACAATTTCTATATATATTGGCACATCAAGTGAAATTATCTCCTTTTGATGATGGTATGCACAAATACCTAGGATATCTAAGAACTTATAAACAGAAGTCATGATTATTAAGTAAATATGCCAAAGCACTGAGTATGAAATAAATAAAAAGAAATTAATAGCTAATAATCCCAAACTAGCACAAGTCATACATTTTATTTATAGATCATATACTAGAGATGGCCCACACTCATATGAGTTACTTTGCTAAGTGCTTACAAAAAATTAGTGAACAAAATGTGAGAAGATCTGAGCTCTTTGAAACTTACATTTGAGAGTAGGTAGTTCATAGAAATAATAAACAGATAAATTGCTACACATGCAAGAAAATGATAAATGTCACAGAAAAGATAAATTTAGAAGTGGACCAGGGTACATTATTACAAGCAGAAGTATCATAGCATCACTCTTCCACAATTTATCCTCTATATCCACATATGAAGAGAGTTGCCTAAAATCAAAGTTGGTTATGACAGTCATTTGCTCAAAAGCCTTCCACAGCGCTCAAGCTATTAACATAACATTAATGGTGCCCCGCGATTTTGCTTCAGTCTACATGTTAGAGTCATTTCCAGCTATGATCCATATTTGATGTGATACTTTGAAGACCGAAATGCTTCTTTTCTTTTTAAAATATTCTACCACCTTTAAGACTAGATAGTTCATATTTAAACTACAAGACTTTGCTGAGTCGTATTACAGCTATGACACCTTATATGACCATATAAATCTAATCATTCTCTATCTCATGAATGTGACATGAATGTACATATTCACTTAATTCATTCCACTATAATAATATATTAACATGATACATAAAATTATCATGATATTATTATTATTATTGTATACACGTGATGAGATCTCCCCTGCTAGTCCTCTCTTTGTGGACTGGGCCATTGTCATTTTTGTCATTTTGTATCTCATGGTAATATAACATCCTTTGCTATATTTAAAATATTTTATAAATGTTTGAATGAATGATGAATATACTTTAAAAATATAAAAAGTAATTTTACATATACACTATGAGACCTACATTCAAAGGATTGTCATATTTATTCAGATGACACCAAAAATATGCTCAGAATGAAAAATAAAAAAATGAAAATAATATCATTGAATCCAGTAACTACAACTTTTTGCTTGATACGGGTGTCCCTTGACACAGTAGGGTACTCACGGTGTATGGCACACCTCTTGGGGGAGGGACACAATTATAAGAAGGACCTTACCTAACAAATTCAGTCAGTGTAACCTGATTCTTTGTGCCTTCAATGAATCCCAAACAATAAAAAATAAATAAAAAGGAAAGAAAAGAAAAACACAGTATGGTACATAATACCAGGTGTATAATTTTTAAGTAAAATTAGATTGTGCAGATATCTATATAACACTTTACACTGCTGTAGAAAGTGTAGTGTTAGCAAGCAGCAAAGACTTCCAACCAGCAGCTCATATTTACAGCATAGATTTCTAATATTGTATATTTATTAACAGAAAATCAGATGCTCTTTAATTTTAATGAGGTGTCGACACTATACAGTGATTCATTATTCCAATTTACTTGATATATGTAATTGCACAGAAACCAGTGGGTTTGATTTGATTAAATATAAAACCTGGATATGTGATGAGGAAAATGTGAATAGAACCAAATACCAATACATAAACAAACCTAAATCTCAAGTAAAAATTGGAGAAAATACCCTCATTTTCTCTAAACTATGCATATTTTTATTGTTGAGTATTCTTTTGTTAATATTGCATTTCATATGTCTATAAAAATAAAGATGCCCTGTAGTTCCATGAAATAAAACATAGTCCATTATTATTATATTTTAAACTTAAAATGAGGCAAACAGATAAACACAAAGGAACATAGTATATTTGTTTTCTTCTAATTATACTTGGAGTTTTTATTATTTGCTTATGAGATTATAAATATTTATTAAGTATTAATTTTTATTCTAAACAGTTTGACATATTTGCAATGTGAAACTTTGAAATATGTAAACTATTTCCATAGGAAATTATTTAGTGTTACTAGCATAGGATACATACTAGTGTCTCTGTTATATTATTTGATAACTAAAATTTATCTTTAGTTTCTTGGCTGGGTGCAGTGGCGCATACCTATAATCCTGGCACTCTAAGAGGCCAAAGCGGGTGGATTGCTTGAGCTCAGGAGTTTGAGAATAGCCTGAGGAAGAGCAAGACCTTGTCTTTATTAAAAATAGAAAAAAATAGCTGGGTGTTGTGGTAGGTGTCTGTAGTCCCAACTACTTGGGTAGTTGAAGCAAGAGGATTGCTTGAACCCAAGAGTTTGAGGTTGCTATGAGTTAGAACCGTAGCCTAGCCTAGCCAACAGAGTGAGATTCTGTTTCCAAAAATAAAAAATAAAAAGTTTCCCAAGATTTTTATTTAAAATACTTGCTTAGTGGAGTTACCTTAAAAATCAATCTATTTGATAACAACCATTGGTGGATATGATGTTTGCACTAAAATTGGTAGCAAGTTTTGTGATTTTAGCTAGCCAAATAAAAGTTAAAAGAAACAGAAAAGAGCTATCAACAATCAAAAATAATTTTAACCATACAGCACAAGGAAACTTTGGATGTGATTAATACTATTGTCATTTTTAATGATAGTGTTTCATGGAATAAATAAATTATCTTAGTTGATTTTTAATCTTTGCCCTAGACTTTACATTGCATGATGTTTTATTTTGTGTTTAGTCTGTTTTCCCAAAGACAAGCACCTATGATTTTCTTCTTTACAGGACACTAAACTGTATTTAGTTATTCACATTTAAATTTCAAAATTATATCCTTTTCTTTGTTGCCATTACTTAACAAAAACTCTGTATGTTTTGCTTTATTTAAACTGTTTTGCTCTCCATTCTATTCTCATTTTTGTCATGTTAATTTAGAAGATACTCATTAATTTGATCTTAAATTTTTGGCATAGGTTATTTTTTAAAAAATCAAAGCATCCCGGGAGTACAAATATTTTGGTTACTTGAATTGCTTTTGTACAGTTTTGAGTCAAAGTGTGCCTATCCACCAGATAGCATGCACTGTACTTGTTAGGTGTGAATTTACCCGTCCCCTGCGCCCCCTGCTGGTTTCCTTCAATTTTTCTTCTGTGTACCTGTGAGTGTTGACCCATGCGTTTCAATTTTAATAGTTGATACATGTGGTTTGTTTTTCCATTCATTGAATATTCCATTTAGAAGAATGGCTTCCAATTCCATCCAGTAATATAAAAGGTATTAGTTCACTTTTTTTTTTTTTTTTTTAAATTGAGACAGAGTCTCACTGTGTCACCCTCAGTAGGGTGCGGTGGTGTCACAGCTCACAGCAACCTCCAACTCTTGGGCTTAAGCAATTCTCTGGCTTCAGCCTCCTAGGCAGCAAGGGCTACAGGGGCCCGCCACAGGGCCGGGCTATTTTTTGGTTGTAACTGTCACTGTTGTTCAGCAGGCCCAGGCTGGGTTGGAACCTGCCAGCCCCCGTGCATGTGGCTGGTGCACTAGCTGCTGAGCTACAGGCGCCAAGCCAATTCACTTTTGTGTAGTACTCCATGCTGCACACACACCAAATTTTATTAATCCCTCAATTATTTGGTGTGCAGTTGGGTTGATTCTACATCTTTGTGATTGTTAACTGTGCTTCTATAAATATGCTAGTGCAAGTGTCTCTTTGATAAAACCATCTCTCCCCACCCCCTTGAGTAAATCTCTAGTAGTGGAATTGCTGGATGAAACGGTCTACTTTTAGTTCTTTAAGGTATCCTCATATTACGTTGGTTGTCAGCCCTTTGTCAGATGTATAGTATGTAAGTATCTCCCTCCTTCTGTAGATTTTCTATTCACTCTATCATGACTTTCTAATTACACTCTCTTATAGGCTCTTCCAGAACAGCTCCGACATACTGAAATGAATTCAAAGATCCCTTACCCATCAAATTAACTATGAGTACATAATTTTCAAAATTTCTTCATCTCTAACCCTTTCTCTACTATTTATCACAACCCTGCATAAAACTGTGTTCTAACTGAACTGAGTAATGTGCTTTTTGTAAAGAAAACCTTTTTTGATTGTTATTTTTCTTTATGTTCATTAGTTTTACTTTGTTTGGACTTGCTTTGTTTATCTCTAGAAATTTCGTGTGTGTGCTATGTACTTTTATTTCTTTGGAATTTAATTTTTCATCAAAGGGCATTTTTTTTATGTAAGTGTTATCCAGTTGCCATGGCAATTTTGGGGGTCAAATATAGAAGCAGAGAAGAACCTACGACCAACTCACTAATTTTTTGAAAAAGAAAACAGTACCAAATTGTCCAATGATACTACAAGGTCAACCTGCAGCTAAAACAGCTAACCTCACAACATGCAGAAGTGTGAAGAGTCCAGATTTACTTTATTGAGGTGTATTATAGTACTTCCCACTTCATCCTTTATTTTTTTCTCCTTGAATTATGGTATTTGTATATTTGTAGTTTTATTTAATATATTATAATCTTAATTGTAGAGAGTAAGTCTCATCTATCCTTATTGCTCTTTTAAATGAGAAAATACATGTAAAAATATCTCCAGATCATAAAGTCATGACCAAAGATTTCAGATTTCAGTTAATAGCCTATTCTCATCACTGATTATATGTATTTATTATATGTATATTACGTCTATATATATATACACACACACATATATAATCAGCATATATATATATATATATACACACACACACATATGTATTTATACATCTATATACATACACACACACACACATTTATATCTATGTTTAGATCTACTTCTACAAATAGTTATCTTGGTTTTTTTGTTTGTTTGTTTTTGCAGTTGTTGGCTGGGGCTGGGTTTGAACCCACTGCTTCCAGCATATGGGGCTGGCACTCTACTCCTTTGAACCATTTATCTTTTAAAAGATAATAAAAAGCATAGAACTTATTTTTTTCTAAAAATGTGCTAAAAACCATTTAAATGCACATCTAAGTAATAACTTCCCATATTCGTGTGTGATTACAGAAATAATTTCATTACGGTTACAAAAACACAACACAAATAATTGGGGTGATTTGATATTTAATGAATTACTAGTTAAACCTACTTTACCAAGTCTGCATGAAATAAGGATTTGCTCATAATTAAAACACTTGCTCAAAAACCAACCACCTTTGGTAAAAATAGTATGCTTTTGAATATGCCCAGATGTGTATATAACTTCCTGTTTACTATTTTTGAAGAAGAAAAGTTTTTACTTCTAAGTAAAACCTGCAATTTGATTCTGGCTCTATTGAAACAAAAATGAGACACAACACACACACACACACACACACACGCAAATACATAAAATATTTCCATAGACATTTCTGGAGAGAGATGTGTAAATTTTCACTGTTATCTTTGTGTATGTTATAATACATATATAAAAGTCCTATATGTAACTGATTGTTATAGTTTTATCATTTGGAATGCTGTGATATGTGTATAAATGCATATTCTGAGTGTAATATCATATTGTAAGATTATTTTGAGAAAGTGGACATTATATAAGATTGCTGAGAATAACAATCAGTGGAAGAACAACAACAAAAATATCCTCCACAGAAACAGCATTTCTTTTTTTTTTTTTTTTTGAGAGAGAGTCTCACTCTGTCACTTGGTAGAGTGACATGGCATCACAGGTCACAGCAACCTCCAACACTTGGGCTTAAGCAATTCTCTTGCCTCAGTCTCTCAAGTAGCTGGGAACAAATGTATTTTTAAACAATGCAAATTCAGGTATTCTACGTGAACGAAGCTTGCAAAAAATAATTATTTTCATTAAAGGAAGTGTATACACGCTTGATGGTGACTGATAGTGGAAATTGTCCTGGGCCTCTGTGTGACTGTGTCTTGGTGTTTTACTGTAGGTGTCTGTATTCAGTGGGAAACTGGAGGCTGGTTCTAAACCATGCAAAAGTGATTTAAATATGTTCAGTTAAATGGGGAAAAAGTACTTAATTGGTGAAAAATATAATCACTCACATTGATCATTATGTAGGAAAAAACACTGAGATAATTAGCTATAATTCCCATGTAAACAAAATACTTCATCATTGTGGAAACATAGTCAGTGTAAGTGAAATAATATCCAAATTAGTCCTTCAACTGGACTTTTTGTTATAATGTTAGTAACTTTTACCAAGTCACTTAAGTTTTCTAATACTCAGCTCATATGTAAAAATGGAAAAGAAATATTTTCTTTTATTTTTTTATTTATTTTTATTTTTTTATTTTTTTATATTTGCAGTTTTTGTCCAGGACTGGGTTTGAACCCGCCACCTCCGGCATATGGGGCCGGCACCCTACTCCTTTGAGCCACAGGCACAACCACAGGCACTGCCAGAAATACCATTTTTAAAGAATCATAAAAGTTAAAGTTAACAAAATGATTGTGAGTAGACAGAATTTACCGCAACAGCTGAAACCCCCTCTTCCTTTTCCCAGTAGGGAGCCTCTTATTTACCTTACATTACACTGATTAAATCACATTCCTATATCCTTTATATTTTATCATATATGTCAATGGAGACTATCACAGCATTATCTAGGCAGGCAAAACAAAGTAGAAAATAACCTAATATAAGGCTTGGATTTAGAGTGAATTACATACTTTTTAATATGATTCATGCAATTTATATTGTGGGTCAAATATCTTGTGGCTAACATAAAAGACAATAAAAGTCCTAAAGTTGTTGGTAAGAACTCACAGCCTTCTTGAATTTCTATAGTCAGAATTAAATGCATGAGACACCCATTCAATAATAATCCAAAATATGAACATGTACTAGTACTATGGTTAGGTACGGCGGAGGGTAAACAGGTGGCAAGGACGTGGCTAAGTGTGGAGAGTGGAACTGAGTCCTAGCTAGGAACCAAACTGCGCTGAGGAACTGTTCCCGGGGGGAACATACACAGTACGGAGTTCCTACGCCCTTTGACCTAGGACTTCTTACCATCCAATTAGCATAGCACGGAGGAGCTTTCCTGAAGGATTCCTGGGAAGGTGCGTGAGTACAAAGGGAAACTGTTGTATAACCCATCTGTTCTATAACCTCATTCTGACAGTCATCTCCAAAAGGGAAACGCCAACCAGTCCGGCCAGGAGAAACGGGGAGGAGCTAGTGAGCACTTAAAAGGCAGCTCGTGCTCCGACTTTGAGGTCTTCTCCATTTTTAGAGACTGACCTGTTCCTCTCTCTCTGGAACCTAACTTCACTTTGGGTCATTTTGTGTAGCTTCCTTCTTCAGTTTTACTCCATATAGCTTCTTCTTTTTCCTGTAATAAACTGTGTGGGATGGATCTGTATCTGTGGTCACTCTCTGGTTGGTTCCACTATGTATCCAGGTTCATTCCTGACGCTGGGAACTGGGGGGTTGCGGAACATCAAGATGGACCCAGCACTATATGTCAGGGATAGGACTTACATTCAGTAAATAAAAGATCCCATTATGTGTTTATGTTATTACATGCTTGAAACAAATGTCACCCTAATTACAAGCAGTTATGCCGTGAGAGGGAGAAGTAAACGTAGGTTATAGGGGAGCTAGAATCTCCAGAATGATGGAAAGGGTGAGGGTAGAGGGTGGGAAGAGGACTGTTGTACAGAGACATGTTGCCAACAGCCCATATGGTGGCCTTTTATAAGTTAGGAAAGGGTTCCTCTTCCTCTATAAAGACAGTTCCAAGCTTGGAGTAAGGAAGGCTTGGTGAGATGAATGCCAACTAGATTTCATCTCCCATCTGTCTTCTTGGTCAGGGTCTTTTGTACAATATATACAACGCACAACATAGCTTCATGGTCCTAGAATAGGGAGTGTAACCCAGTTCTGTTTTGGCAATGCCGTTAAAGATGGCTGCCACTATGTTAACTAGCAAATTAGCAGATGGGATGTGCAGACTACGGTTGTGGGTAGTGAAGAAAACACAGAAGGGTGTGAGCTGTGATGCCACAACTGTGATTCTGCAGTCTAAATTTTTATAACCCTCTTTGAAGCATTTACGTCTCTCTTCTGAATGCAATATGGGTTTCCTTCAAACCTAGGTCTAGAAAAATGCTGATGTAAGCCAACAAACCAAACTGCTCCTCTTTTGTGGTTTCTTCCTCAGTGCATTGATTTCCTGATGACTCATGTTGTGATCACATCTCATCTTCTGCATTATGATTTTCAAATTAATTTTACCTGAGCAAATCTTTAGTTAAAATCACTTAACAAGAAAGCCCAGGTAATTAAAGGAAGTGGGCCACCCCACAGACCCACTTGATTATCTGGATGCTTCCCTGTGCTTCAGGAACATCACCAGGGAGCTGTAAGCATTCTGCTCTAAACTGTCAAGAGTCTCTTTACCTGTGCCACCAAAAATCCATCTATCTTTCATTTCTCTGAGATTCTGATTTTATCTTGGAAGATCTAAAAGTTCTTCTTTATATATATAAACTCAAGGGTTAATAGCATCTCCTTATTTATGTATTATTTTAACAAAAGTTTCCAGTGCCTTAGCCTAAAATTAAGTTCCATTAGGGAATATATCAAAGTATCTTTGAATTCACATCAAGGACATTTTGATGTTATTTAGAACTACTTTTCTTTGATTCTGTCCTAAGGGGCTTAGTGAAATGCTCAGGGCCTGTGATTGATGAAATTATACAATATCATCAGGTCTGACTTCTATTATGTACAAATGCACATGTCTAGGTTATTACATTTAATCATCCTAGAAGTCATCCCCATAACCATATAAAATAGATGACTATTATCATACTAATAACTGAGTTGCATACAGGTTAAATGACATACTTAAGATCACTCAGCTAGATAGTGATAGAAATAAAGGGCTGAGACAAATATTTGTTGAACATTTTTTTCCTACTATACCTTTCAGATAATAAAATGCAGTATTTACATCAACACATAAGCCAACTACAGTCTTAGAATATGGGCTATACAATGATTAGGTGAAGCTCATTAATTTATTTTTTTAAGTGAAAAATGCATGAGGTGTACAATAGAGCCATCCTTTCACTTGCCAGTATGCCTTTGATGGATTAAAAAACCCTGAAATAAAACCACTCCTTATTCAATGAGGTATGTTTGACTATGCTGTTTGAAAAATCTTTTATTTCCATAGTTCTTAATATTGTTGGAAAATTATTGACTCATTGTTTCCCAGTCCCTGTCCCTTGAGTAGTTAATCATACATTATCTCATACATCTGATCAGAACAGATCCTGAAGAATATATGTATGAGTATATATTTCTAATGATGTACCAAATGTTTTAAGATAATCACAAATGTTTGTGTAATTGCTATATTTCTGTGGATACTATAAAACTGAATTTCTTTAACCATTGATAAACCTCACAATTTATGTTTAATGGTACTTGTTTCCCATAAGTGATTTCTATTGTGAAAATGTAGAGGTCAAATAATTTATTTTCAATAAGATAAACTCACTTCACAGGTTAATGTGTTTTCATCTCAAAGCTAAATTCTATCATTTTAGTCAATTAACTTTTTGTCCTTTGTTTGAGTCTAGAAATAATAAAAAGTTACTATGTTGCTTTATCCAGTATGAGAATTACTCTGAATTTGTAATTACTGTACTGAGAATTTTAGATTTATTGCACTTTACTAGTCTTGAAGAAGCCAAATGGTATCAGTGTAAGTGGAGTTTTCCTTAATAGATTTTATCTGGTGGTCAAGACCTTTTTAAGGTAATAGAACTGAGGTCTTAGTGTTGATCTGATACAACTAACTGCACTGAAAAGAAAAGGAGTTTTGATTAATACTCTTACAAATGCAGAAAAAATGTGCTTTTACTGTAAATGCAAAAACCTCAAGCTGGAGTCTGACTTTGCAACTGTAATGAGAATTTAGCACACACCCTAATCCAGGCATTCCAAGTTCCATGCCTGTTTCAGCTGAGTCTTAACTGGTTTGTTGCCATTAAAAGTCATTGTAAAGCTTATGTAATGGATGTATTAATTATTTTAAGTCACTACTTTGCATCAGGAAAGTCAGATTTGAGAGCTTGCACTGTGACACATATTTCTGAGAGAGCTGGGCATTCATGAATGAAAACTTGTTCCTCAGACCACCCTAATCTCTTCTCCTCTGCTCCTCCCAAAGTGACCTCAGTTGTCATTTGGCTTAGGAAATGTCATAGCATTTCCAATATTCTTCATTATCTTAATCAATCATTTGAAATGTATTGTATATATCCTTCAATCCTTATTTTTTTTTAATTCAGACTTTGGCATTTTCCAAACATCATCTTCTTCTTCTTTTTTTTTTTCTTAATTAAATCATAGCTGTGTACATTAATGCAATCATGGGGTACAATGTGCTGGTTTTATATACAATTTGAAATATTTTCATCAAACAGGTTGACATAGCCTTCATGGCATTTTCTTGGTTATTGTGGTAAGAGATTTGTATTCTGCATTTAGTAAATTTCACATGTACCCTTGTAAGATGCACCATAGGTGTAGTCCCACCAATCACCCTCCCTCCCCAAATCCTCCTCACTTCCCTCCCCTCCTTATCCCCTTTTCCCATATTCTTGGGCTATAATTGGGTTATAGCTTTCATATGAAAGCTATAATTTGGTTTTGTAGTAGGGCTGACTACATTGGATATTTTTTCTTCCATTCTTGAGATACTTTGCTAAGAAGAATATGTTCCAGCTCCATCCATGTAAACATGAAAGAAGTAAAGTTTCCATCTTTTTTAAGGATACATAATATTCCATGGTGGCCATAAAGTTCATGGGCAATTTTGGCCACAAACTTTATGATCACCCTGTATTTTTGTCAGTAATCAAACCTATTTTTTTTTTTACTATTTTTTTTATTACTATTTTGTTGTTGTTGTTGTTGAGACAGTTCTACCCTAGGCCCTGAGCAGAGTGCAGTGGCATCGTAACTCACTGCAACCTCAGACTCGGGCTGTGGGCATCCTCCCTAAGCCTCCGAGGCCCCTGGGATTACAGGCACTTGCCGCGGTGCTTCGCTGGGTTTTTCCATTTTTTTCATCAGTTGGTGCCTCACTCTCGCTCAGACAAACCTCAAACTCCTGAGCTCAAGCAGTCCTCCCTTATCAGCTTCCCACAGTGCTGAGAAACCTATTGTTAATAATACTGATGGAGAAAATAAACCAAAATGTTAAAATGTGCTATGACATAGACTAAGCTGTATTTAAGGCTCTTTGAAAATTATAAACAAATGAAAGCCACCTTGTTTGAAGGGGCTTTACTAGGTGAAGAGGCACCATTTGAGGATTCAAACTGATATTTAAAATTTTTTTCATGAGAACACTGTTACATAGTGACAATTGTTAGTGAAGCTGAAAAAACTTAATTCAAACAAAGAAATCTCTAGCATTTACTAAATAGAGTAAATAATTTACTACACAACAGGAGCAGTAATTAATACCCCTGATAAAGATTCCAGTCCCTACCACTTTAATATCAAACATAAGGACTATCAGCCATTTCAGAACCAGAATTAGAATCCTCACCTTTATGGTTATGTTGCTTTTATTTCTTAGCCATATAATTTAATATACTATGGACTAAATAAAGATGAAGAGACTCAACAGTCTTGTCAATATTTTCATATTAATAACACTAGGGGTTACTCCAGTGTAGTATATAAAATGCCATCTTAAATATCAAGATTTTTGGTTTAGAAATTAACTAAATTAATAAAATGACTTTATTATCAACTATAATAAATACAAATAAGAAGAAGATAAATATAAAAGATACATAAGCATTAAAATATTGCAACAAAATATAACTCAAAACAGCATGTTGAAAAGATATTTTTTAACATTCTTGAAGTATTTAGTAAACATTAACAATTATACTTTGTTTTTATATTATTTATCTCACAAAGTTATAAAAATGCACCTAATACATAAACTATTTTGTTACAATTATAAAATATCTGGGGATTAAGAGGATTATAACTGTGTGTCAAAAGAATGTAGTTCTGAAGAAATGCTGGTGAATTGTTAAGTGTGATCTATTTTGATTGTTAGATGAGGAGCGCATCCCAGTTTAAAGGAATAGCTTAATTGAATGTAGACAGACCAAAGTAAACTCATAATAAATTATCATGATATGAGATATTATAAAAAATAATTGGCATTAACCTTGAAAAGCCAGAATAGAAATGCTTTTAGCAGATAGCAAGAAATAATTTAACAACTCAAAAAAGGAGTAAAGAGCTATTGTCAAACAACATAGACAACATCAGAAAAAAACATTCTAGAAATCTTATATTGACAAGTAAATGTAAATTACCCTAATGTAGAAGGGGACTCTTAAAGCCAATGAAATATCAAGGAAAATAATACAAAGTTAAAATGTTGAAAGCTGGCATGGTAGCCCTCAGATAAAAAAAATACTATAACAATAAAAGTATTTTAAGGAATAAAATTATGTAATTTTGTAGAGAGATGTACAACAGTAAAGGAAAAGAGTAATCATTTTGTAGCCAAAATAGATACAAAGATGCCACAAGCGAAACTTGAATGTGTTCTTGGACGTTATTTGTGGTGATTTCAGGTTTAAATGGTTGATTTGAAGTGACTATTGGATGTCCATGGAAATGGCATAAAAGAGAAGTGGATTGGTAACTGAAGTGCATTTTAATATAGTTTTACAAAAATTGAGAGTTACATTAAACTCATTTGGAGTGATTTTCAGAAGATACTATTTAAAAAAAAACAACAAAATTTTAGGGAACATACATAGCATGCTACTTTTCTGTAAGAAAGATCTGAAGATAAGAAAATGTACATGCATCTGTGTTATCACTGCAAAAAGAAACACCGGGAAGAAAAATTAGAATACAGTAAAGTTTATAGATACAAGGGATGAGATGAAAGGACACAGAAGGAAGGAATTGATAAGAAAGACATTTCTTTTCTTTTCTTTTTTTTTTTTTTCTCAGTTTTTGGCCAGGGCTGGGTTTGAACTGCCACCTTTGGCATATGGGCCCAGCCCCTACTTCTTTGAGCCACAGGCACGGCCCAGATAAAGCATTTTTTAAGGCATATGCACCTTTGACTTTTACAATAAATTAATATTGTTTCTATAATAAATAAATTGATAATTATGTAAAAGAAGAAATAAAACAGTCAAGCAAACAAATGAACTAAATATTTCAAATGTATACCCCACCCATATGAAAAAAATAGAAAGCAAAGAAAGGAAGGGAGGATAGAAAGAGAAAGGAAAAAAGAAGGAATAGGAAAGAAGGAAGGATGGAATAAGAGGGAAGGGAGAAGGAAGAAAGAATGGGAGGGAAGGCAAGAAGACAGAATAAAGGAGAAAAAGAAAAGGAAGGAAGAGGGGGAAGGAAGAAAAGAAAGGGAGAGAGACACAGAAAGACAGAGAAGGGAGAAAAAGAAGGAAAGAAGAAATGCAGGAAAGAAGGGAGGCAGGGAGGGAAATAGCAGGAAGAAGGAACGGATTTTTCCAGATGAACAAATACATACGTAGTAGATTATGTACCCGAGGTCTGTAGTAAGGTGGGCTGAGGATCAAGGAACAAACTGCAAAGAAATCTTTATGTATTTTTGGTGGATATACTCATGGTAGTAGTAAGTGGTTGTTCAATTCTGAAACCAAGTTTCATGAAATACAGGATTAAATGACCAAATAAAAGTACTGATACTGGCAGCTAAGATTCTCAATTCTCAGTGTGGAAAGAAATAAATATAAGGAAAACAATAAAAAAGACACAGGAAGGATTGGAATTAGAAGTTCTGTGTGAACTGATTATATCTAAAATATGTTAATATACAGGTACACATGTTTATCCCCTATGTATATGTTATATGTGAATGAATATATGTATATGTGCATGCATATGTATATTTGTGGGGATGTGTATGTATATGTGTATATGTATACGTTAATTTCCTAACACTGTCCAAAGAAAGAGCAAAGAAGGAAAGATAACACCCCGGGAAATGAACACACCTGTTCTTTATCTCTAAATCTTTATCTTCAATAAAATAAATTCTTGAATACAAGGCTGAGTATAGGGCTAGGGAGGGTTAAGCCTAAGATTGACCTAGAAAGTCCTTTATGCAAGAAAGTAAGGATGGCAGCAACTCCCAAGGAAGTAAGAGCTATCTTTCTCAAAGGGGATGCACTAAGCAAATAATGACCATTTAAGGACTCAGATAACTAAATCAATTATAAAACATTGAAGAATAGAAATTCAAGTATCTATCTCAATTTATTTATTTAGAATATGTTACATACATTAAGTATGTGTAAAAATGTTTCTTATTTTTACATTATACACATTTAAATATGACAGAACTGAGTGCTCTTTCACCATAGAGTTATGAGAATTAAATTATAACTATGGAGGAATGTGAAAATTGAAAAAGTACATAATTTTTTTAAATATCACAGTAAAAACTGGATGATAAATCTTGAGGAAGTTCTCATTAAGAAGCAGGATCTTACAATGTCTCCACAGATTTTTACTTATTTGGGAGGAAGAAAAACATCCAAACTGAACAGTACTTAAAAAGTGAAAACATTGTGTCCTGACTGGGTGATCAAAATAGCATTAATTGTAATCGTAAGCAATTAATTGTAAACAGATGGACATTATTTGCTCCCAGATGTGATATTCTGAGAAGGCACGATTGCCTATGTAGTATTCTGATCATGCAATACCACAACCTAATTATGAGAAAACATCTCACAAACAAAATGAGAAATACTCTATTTGTAAAATTAAATAATAAAGTACTGTCATCATCAAAATGCCAATGTCAAAATGAAAAAAATAGGGCAATGTTCCAAATTAAAGAGAAATATAATACATGACCTGGATTGGATTCTTTACTGGAGGGGTTAAAATGCTATAAAGGACACTATTAAATCAATCAACAAATTTGAAATATAGGTGGTAACTTAGATAATAGTAATTAGACGTGCTGCTGTTATATAAGAGAATATTCAAATTCTTAGGAAATGAACATGAAAATATGTGTAAAGGACTAAGGCATATGCAACTTATCAGATATTTCAAATGTTACATAAATTAAATCTACTTACAGGAAGAGAAAACTCAAGCAAATGAGTAATAAATCAAATATGGCATAACGTTTAACAATGGGTAAAGGATATAATGCTATTTCTTGAGAAATTTAAAGTTATTTTTAAATAAAATTTACAAATGCATAATTTAGTTTTGAAATGAAAAACTTGTATAAATTTTAAGATCTTTAAGACTTGGAATGTGGGGAGTTAAAAAAGTATAGAAGAAATATGTCAGCAGACTCTTTGTAAAGGTGAATATACACATATGTGCACAAGTTATGCTGGTTAATATTACGTGTCAACTGACTGGGCCATGGACTATCCAGTTATTTGGTCAAAATTTTGTTTGTTTCTTTGAGAGTTTTTTGGGTGAATTTAAGATTTAAATTGATAGAATGAGTAAAATGAATTGTCCTTCCCATGTGGATGGGCCTCATTCAAATCTCTGAAAGCCTGAACAGGGCAAAGGTTGACCCTCCCCAGAATAAGAGGGAATTCCTCCTGCCTGACTGCCCTCTAGTTGGGACACTGGTTTGGGATTCAAACTGAAATGTTGACTTTTCCCAGAATTGAAACTGCTGACTTTTGGATTGGAACTACACCACCAGTAGCTCTCTTTATTCTCTGACCTTTGGACATGGACTGGAACTACATCAGACTCTACTTACTGAGTGTCCAGCTTACATCCTGCATATCTTGGGAGTTGTCTTCCATAACTACAGGAGCCAATTTTTTTTTTAAAATTATTATTATCATTAAATCATAGCTGTGTACATTAAGGCAATCATGGGGCACCATGCACTGGTTTTATATACAATTTGAAATATTTTAATCAAACTCGTTAACATAGCCTTTATGGCATTTTCTTAGTTATTGTGTTAAGACATTTATAGTCTACATTTAGTAAGTTTCACATTGTAAGATGCACTGTAGGAAAATTCTTAATCTGTAAGGGTATAAAAATATTTACATGGAGGATTTAAGAAATGAGATTAAATGAAATAATGCATTTATTCTTTCAGCAAATGTGTATTTAGCTCCTATCATCCTGAGATGAATACCAAGCATTGTTGTAAGCCTGGAAAAAGCAAGAGAGCATAATCTGCCCTCACAGAGCTTAGCGTGACAAGTGGGGAGGCCAGACAGGTAAAGGGCATACCAGGTAATTTCAGGAGGTTTGAACACTGAAGAAGAGACAGCACCTGTAGACAGAGTGGTCTGAGAAGGCTTTCTGGAGGAGTTAAACTCTGGCCTGAAGCCCTTCCCACAGAAGGGAATGAACACTGCAAAGACAGGGGAAGAGCAGTGCAGCCTACCCAGAGTGACTGTTGAACTTCTCTTGATCCAAGATGCAAGGGAGAGTGGAGGGTTTCCTTTTGTGGAGATTGTTTTTTAAGAGAGCTCACACGTTCTCAAATAGACTAGACATTAATATGACAAAAGACAGGTCAGGCCAGCCAGTTTCTCAGAGTCTATTCTAGCTTTGTGGATCTATAATTCATCAGGTGCTATTAGCATGGATTTCTGAACAACAGTCTTTATAAAAGTGCCTTGAATTCTTTGGCAATACCTTTTAAGCATGTAACTTTTAATATTAATAAACTACTTTTTAAACTAATGGTAGTTGCTGTCCAAGGAAGTATGATCTCAACAATGTTTTATTTTTAATTAAGAAACTGGATGAAGACATGCATCAGAAAATTGCAAGGGAAATGAACCTCTCCGAAACGGCTTTTATCAGAAAACTACACCCAACAGATGACTTTACACAAAGTAAATATGCTTTTTTTTTTTGCCATTCTTGTATGACACTAGAATTTAATTTTTAGATGAGGAATGATATTTAAGGGAAATATTATTTTATTTTATTTCATTTTTTGAGACAGAGTCTTACTCTGTCACCCTAGGTAGAGTGCTATGGCATCACAGCTCACAGAAACCTCAAACTCTTGGGCTCAAGTAATCCTCTTGCCTCAAGTAATCCTCTTGCCTCAGCCTCTTGAGTAGTTAGGACTACAGGTGCCCGCTACAACGTCCGGTTAGTTTTTCTATTTTTTAGAATCGACAGAGTCTCACTCTTGCTCAGGCTGGTCTTGAACTCCTGAGCTCAGGTGATCCACCCTCCTTGGCCTCCCATAGTGCTAGGATTATGAGCATGAGCCACTGCGCCTGGAGAAATACCCATTTATTACTAGCATGCAGTAGTAGACAGAGGAGGAGATTCTGATTTGAGTTGCAGCTGAGGTGGGGCTGGGGATGAGGATGAACCTGAGTGTTTTTTTCCAGACCTAGCACCAATAACCCCCAGGATGCTTGCCTGGTCTTTACTCCTCCTTCCCCAGCATGCTTTGGCTATTAATTTATGCTAGTGAAATATTTAAGAGAGAAGAAGCAAATGAGAAGTTTGTGACGTGCTTGCCTGGAAATGATCTTGTCTCTCTTTGGCTTTCTTCCTTCTGCAGGTTCCTGCTTTGGACTAAGGTGGTTTACGCCAGCAAGTGAAGTCCCACTCTGTGGCCATGCCACCTTGGCTTCTGCATCTGTGCTCTTTCACAAAATGAGTAATATGATTTTCCTTAATGTGTCTATCACTTAGAAAATAGCAAATATTTAAGAACAGTTCTCATTCTTTCTGATTGATCAAAGTGACTGGTATAAAGACATTGCAGAGTTCATTTCATGTAATTTAGGAGGCAGGAACAAAAACAGCAACCTTCAGTAACACTTTGGCCTTTCTGAGGATTCGCTGGCATTGTTGGAAAGCCACGGTTGGAATGGCATTTTATTTTAAATAGTAACATGGTGGTAGAGTTGGCACGGGCAGAATAGTCATCTTACATGATATGACACCAGGGAACCAAAAGGGACACTTTGCTCCAAATATTTCCCCACCGTCATTGAAATAAAATCTGTGGCAAAAGCTTCTTTGCTCTGAATTTTAAAGATTTTCCTGGGTCCCAACTGTACACATTTACCTTAAGAGGAGTTGCAGAACCTTAATCTTGCCAGTTTCTATCTTAGCTGCATTTAGATTAATGGACAAAGATCAGGGATTTGAGGGAATGGGACAAAGGAGACAGAAGCAGCCACAAACAAGCACAGGCAGCAAACAGAAATGTAAACAAGGACATGACAAGATGATGGAGGGGTTTGGGGAAGGAACTCCCCCCTCCCCTCCAGGAGTAAAGGGAGTTACTTTAGGGGGAGATGGTAAAGCTGCAGGACAAACTCCCACAGTAAGCCCACTCCCACACACATTTGCATGCAGGAGGAATATTCTTGGGTTCAGTGTTGGTAGGGGAGTAAAGAAAGCAGGATTGAACAGAGGGAGAAGCTGACTGCAAATTAGTAGCTACAAAGAAAGGCCTAGGCCAGCTCCACAGGGAGCTCTGAAGCCAGGAATTTCTTCAAGTAGAGGGTCTGGCCACCTGTCACTGTCAGCCAATATGCAGTGATGGGGATAGGTCCACCAAACTTTGTCACAAGGCCCGTGATTCTGGAGAATAGTGAGAGTAGCCTCTCCAAGACTGCTCTTTTCTTCCATTTTCAACATTAGGGTCTTATATATAAAAGTTTAAAGACCACACCAACCCCTATTCCAAATAATAATCAGTATAAGTCAGTGGCCTATTACAACATTCTAATTCAAAAGTTAATCTCCTAAATCAATCCACCTAACCTACTCAAGATAGGCATCTTTAGGTGGGAGCTAAATTTACAAAACAGTAAGAATGGGAGACTCACTGAGAGTGAAGGTCAGGCAGGACCTAAAGCAACCAGACTAGCTGTGCCGTGTCTGCCCTAGCCTGACAGACTCCATCTTATTCTCACTACATGTGCTTTCAGTGTAGTTCCAAATAGAGGCAGAGGACCAGTCCCCAAAGACAGTAAAAGGTAATATGACTTTGGGCAAGGCAGCTCCATTCAGCCAAGGGCAATTCTCAGAAAGGCATGCAGCTGAGAGCTGTGGGTCACCCATGCCCCCAGCAGCAAGATCAGGGCCAGATGTAGGGGAAGCAGGAGAGGCTTCAGGTTGCACCTGAGAGCAAGTGCCTGCTTTCATTTTGCACCCCCTGGGGCTGACTGCCTCACTTTGTCCCAGCCCTGAGGTGGGAGTGGGGTGTGGAATCTACGAAACAGTGCCCACTAGAATAGGGAATCTTTGGGCTGAAGAATAAGATGAAGACTCTGGCCAAAGAGCTAGGACATAAGAGCAAAAGCAAGCACACATGTTGTTCAGGAACTCAGTCTTGAAAAACAGATTTTACTAAAGTTGGATTGAGTACCTGTGAAAACTCAGCCCCACATGGGTTGGTATGGTGCTGAAGTTTGGAATAACAATCCCATGACCCCACCACCCCCACTCCCTGCCATAGAGCTATTTTAAAGTTTGATGAGATAAGGTATGGAAAAATGCTTTGTAAACAATATCCTTTGCCAATTATAATGAGAAAAACTAGTCAGATGCGGTGGCTCATGAGGCCTGTAATCCAGCACTCTGGGAGAGCAAGGTGGGTGGATTGCCTGAGTTCAGGAGTTTGAGACCAACTTGAGCCAGAGCGAGACTCCTGTATTGAAAAATAGCCAGGCATCATGGCAGGTGCCTATAGTGCTAGCTACTCAGGAGGCTGAGGCAAGAGGATAGGTTGAGCCCAAGAGTTTGAGGTTGCTGTGAGCTACAAGGCCATAGCACTCTACCGAGGGTGACAAAGTGAAACTCTGACTCAAAGAAGAAAACCCAAAACTAAGTTTTGAGTTTGACAATGTTAATTTTACACTCAATGAAAGTTAATTTCTTCACCTTTGAGATATGATTTAAGTTTTACAGAACTATCTATCACAGAACAGGAAAGAGTTATGTCACAAATCTTTGTTTTTACCAAATATATTATACACACTGATAAGTGGCCCAAGTTGTATCAATAGCATGAAGGGCCATCAGCATTTGTGGTGCATTCTTTAAATCAAACTTTTGTGTGTGGCTTGATTTGTGTAAAATAAACCTGATTTGTTTCATAGAAGACTAATATTTACAACTTACATTTTATTTCATTGTTTCGCGTTAATTTGAGGGTACAAAGAATTAGGTTACAATGTTTGCATTTGTTAGGTAGAGTGCCTTTTATAATTGTGTCCTGCCCCCAAGAGGTGTGCCAGGCACCCTAATATTCTGCCCACTAAGTGGGAGCACGCCCGTCCCTCTCCCACAGCTTACATGTTTTATTTGTCATCCCCTCAACGTATCTTGAACTAAAAGAGTTTATGACTGTAGAGTTAATGTTAGTGGATATTTAAAAATCTGCATTAGAAGATGTGATAACAGCCCTATTAGGTAGGTTTTATTATCAGCTTCATTTTACAGATGAGGAAACTGAAGTTTAAGAAGGCCAGGCTATGTATCTCATCTTCTAATTCACTCAGGGATGCAGTTAGTAAGCAGTAAGGAGCTGGGCGTGAAGCCTTTCAGTATAAGGCCAAGTCCAATCAGTTCTGTTCTCTGTTCTCAAGTTCGAATCCAGCAGCCCAAAGCTGGGCCCCAGGTGAAAGAGGGCATTGCCAGAAAAATCTAAGGCAATGAAAAGCTGATAGAAATGCAAATATATAATAAAGTTAATTTTCTATTTTTTAATTTTTTTTTGTCCAGAAAACATGAATAGCACTCTAACGTTTGTCACTCTGAGTGGGGAGCTAAAGGCCAGAAGAGCAGAGGATGGTATCATCCTGGACTTTCCTCTTTATCCAACCTACCCCCAGGTCAGCTCTTTCCAATTATTACCATAAATTGTATATGACCGACAGCTCACCTGTTTTACAATGATTATTGTCCTTTTTTTTTTTTTTTTTTAACCTCATCTAGGACTTTCATGAAGTAGAGGACTTGATAAAGGTTGGTGAAAAGAACCAAATCTAAACTTATACCTACGAGTTGGTCGTGTTTGGACACAAAGATTCGGGACCATTTGATCCCCAGAGATAGGCCTTTTACCACTATAAATGTTATAATATTTCAAGTTTATATTTTAATGTTCAGTCTATTTGGTGAGAAGGTTGAACAGTTTTCCATGGCTCTTACTTTAATACTAGTCTCCATGGTAGGGTGGGGGAAAGAGAGACTGTTGTCTGGCAGATGAGAGCAAAAGAACTGGAGGAGGTGGTGAGGAGGAGAGAGTCTGCCAGGAAGTGTCTCTAGGAGACCAGCCTTTGGGAAATGAAGAGATATTGAATATTTATCCTCCTCTAGGTAGAGGGAGTGGAAGGGGCCTGGAGCACGGCCATACAAGTTTGAGCATGAAAATCAGGAATTTCTGGCAAAAAAGGGTTATTTCATAAAATTTATACAAACATGGTTGAGAATGGAAGTTGCCTAGCATCTGTCAGTGTCCCCCGTTTCTGCAGTGAAGGATGAGACTGAGGTGGGAGGGCTGCGTTTTGATAGAGGAGGCCAGGAAAATGTGGGTACCTTGACAGGAGAGGAGATGCACAGCCCGGCCTGCTCGTGGAGTCTGTGTGGGGTCTGACTTGATGATAACATTTTAGAGCGTCTGCTCTGGGTAACGCCACATGGTAAAGATTTCACTTGCCTTATCCCATTTAATTCTCAATGTTATCCTGTGAGGAAGAACCACCAGAGCTGTCATTATAAGGCACACAAAAACACACAACAATAATGCACGTCTGCCACTCAGCAAGACACTGAAAAATTCCCTTTTCTAGTGGGTGCTGTTGTGCAGATTCTATACCCCACTCATATTGACCTGAGACAGCTGAAAGACACTGACGCACCAAGTAATGAAATCTCACTGGGTTGTTTGTACTGTGCTGCCAACACAAGTGCACGGTGGCAAGGTCTCAAACTTAATTGTCAGACCTTACGTGTCGACAGCTTTGATGGTCATTCCAGAAAAAGAGCTCCAAAATTCTTTTGAGGAGTGGATGAGGTGCTGGTGTCAGTGTGTAGCTTCCCGAGGGGAGTGCTTGGAAGGTGACTGTAGTGATATGCAGCACTTTTCCTAGGATGAGTTTGTGAACTTATTTGTCAGACCTTATGTGTATCCGTGTGTGTGTGTGTGTGTGTGTGTGTGTGTGTGTGTAGGTAACATTTTGTGTATGTGTGCTTACGAACCTGGGCCTCTTTCTCTTTCTCTCTGGGGAAAATACCCTTTGGAGGAACTGTGGGTCCTGAGCATGTAGTGGGCACTTGTGAGCAATGCCTGTTTTGAGGTTCACAGAGGCCTCTTTGGCAGCCAGGAAACTGGCATCCTTCATCAACCCCTTTAGCTTTAAAACTGAACTAACAATTTTAGGGATTAGAGATGAGGGGTGTGCCTGACTCACTGTGGATGCTCCCTGAGAGTCTGTTACCTCTCTCAGAGGATCAAGGACTTGAATGAGGGCTTGCTCCTGAGTTTTTGGTCTGTCCCCACAGACTGCCATAGGCGATACACTGGTCCAGGACATCCGCTATTCTCCAGATACCCGAAAGCTCCTCGTCCGGCTCAGTGATACTTACGACAGGTAGGTTTCTGGGCTGTGTCAGCATTCGGGGAAGGCTGAACATACTAATTTGTAGCTCTGGCCTGGTCTGGTTGTGCTGTGTCCAGTCAAACCAGGATTGGTGCAGCCAGAGAATTTGTTTCCTCTGTGGAAAGGTATTATCACTCGTTCTCCCCCCCAACTCCTGCTGAGCTTTTTGGGTGAGAGCACCCTGGTGTGTTTTATAGTCTGTGCAGTGGGTGGTCTGTGGATTTGTCCTAATCCATCCTGTTTATGAATAAGGTCATTTCTGGAGAACTTGAAAGTGAACACGGGGAACCTGCTGCAAGTTGAGAACACAGGGAAGGTGAAAGGATTCATTCTCACCCTTAAAGGAGAGCCTGGTGGGCAGACCCAGGCATTTGACTTTTACTCCAGATATTTTTCACCATGGTTTGGTGTGGCTGAAGACCCTGTAACAGGTACTTCTTACTGGAGCCCCAGAGAGGGTTAAGCAATTGACGGGGCGCATAACAAATAGCTGTGTGAGTGCCCTTCATGTGACCTTTCAGGTTGCTTGGGTTTTAAGTGGCCTTTGTTTCTCTGTCTCTTCCTCATTCCCTCCATCTTTTCATTGTAGCCTCCTGTGAAAAACACAAAATAAAGGAGACACTATGGTGGGGTTAAACTTTAGCATCAGACAGCCTAGGTTTGCATTCCTAGCTTCCTAGCTCTTGACCTTGGACAAGTGACTTAACTTTTTAGAGTCTCAGTTCTCCTCTGTAGAAAATATGTATGATGATACCTCATAGGGTTATGGGATGATACCTTATAGGGTTATGGAAGCACAGTGCATATTAAGTGCTTAGCACAGTGCCTGGCACCCAATAGCTATTAGCTATTTCAACAATAACGCAACTGGCTTTATGAGGCAATACTCTAGAGCTGGAAGCAGAAGGATGGAATCAGAGATAGGCAGAGATGTTATGCCTCGTGCTCTCGCTCTTTGGGGACAATGGGCTGAGCAGGAAAGCACGGGAGTGCCTGCTGGAGGAGGCTGGTGGGAGGGGCAGTGGCCAGGACTAAAGGAGGCCAGGCAGAGGCTTCAAGGCTTCTGTTCTGGTCAGGTGGCAGGGACTGGAAGGCTTAGTTACTCTCTGAGGAATGAAACACATGAAATTCAAAGCTCAGCAAACAAGCACTTTTAAAGACTCAGGAAAATGCCCACCACTATCCAAACAGTCCAACTTCCCCATGGAAGAGTTCTGAGCAAATTTGCAAATGCACAGCTGCCTCACAAAGTTTTTAATTAGCACAAAATGCAAGTTTTTTTTTTTTGTTTTTTTTTTTTGTCCCTTAGTAATGATACTTTCCTGGAGTGTGAATGTGTTAGGACTTTGATAACCAACCATCTGGGGTTGCTTAGGACTGAGGGATTTCTCAGGATGTGGCCCTTTCAGTGCTAAAGCCAGGGGGTGGTCACAGGCAACCCAGGAGGGTTGGTCACCCTACTTGGACATCCCATAGCCCTTAATAAGTTTTTCTGAACAGGGGGATCTTTTCTTCCCTGTCCTTCTCCCTCAAAGACTTTTCTGTCAGTTAATACTTTATATTTTGTGTCTTTATTTTAATATCTAATCTGCAGTCTTAACCTCTAGGGTACAATCAGGTGAAAAAAAAAAATCTCACTAAAAAGAAAGTTCTTTTGGTAGCAAAAGCCCTAGAGTGTTTGCTGTTTGCTCAATGGAAAATTTTGTTCAAGTTCCCACTTGTCCTTGCATACGCACCCTAGGAGGAAGGAGACACTTTCTCTGGAAAGATAGAACGATTTATGTGAAGACCTCGATTTTCTTACCAAGGGCTGACTGTGAGCTGGTAGACAAGAGTTAAACCCTGTTGTTTAATTTAGGCTTAAGAAACTGTAAAACGTATTTGATACATAATTTGAAGGAACTTATCCGTAAATTCTGTTTTCTTTTCTATCTCCATTCATAATTCTACACTCTGCTATGGCTTGGCCAACAAAGTGATTAGGTGATCAAAGGTTTAGTCAAGGAATTGCTTGTGAATTTACCACAGAGTTGCCCCTGTTTTCTTTGGAATTGTCTTGTAACCTTTCACTTCTTTGAAGGGTCTGCACACACTGTGCTCAGCAGCTACTGGTCCCAGCAGCTGGGGAAGAAAGAAATGCGTGGTAAGACAGTCTTTTTTATTTGCCCAAATTTAAGCTGGTGTTCCTTCTCGTATGTACTATCCTTTGAAAATATAATAAAATGTTATGCATCATCCATGTGAAAATGAAAAGTTTTTAAGTTCCTTAACCCTTAAATATCTTCTACCCAAACATCTTCCACCTCTGCCCCCTACAATACACAGGCACTAGTGATACAGTAACTGCCTAATAAGTATGTGTTGAATAAAATTAACTAGCTGTATAACTTTGGCCCACAAAGGTTATTTATAATGTGATTGGTTTTACCATGGTTCCTTACTGCTATTATTAGTCATAGGCCTGAATCAAACAAATTGCTTTTTTTTGAGACAGAGTCTTACTCTGTTGCTGGAATTACAGTGCCCAGCCCTCAGCCTAGCTAACAGCAACCTCAAACTCTAGGGCTCAAGCAATCTTCTTGCCTGAACCTCCCAGAGTAGCTGGGACTACAGGTGCCCCCACCATGCCTGGCTAATTTTTCCATTTTTAGACTTTGCTCAGGCTGGTCTCAAGGGCTCATCTCACCTCTGCCTCCCAGAGTGCTGGTATTACAGGTGTGAGCCACCACAACAGGCCAAGGATGGAAGTCTTACTTAGAGAAGGATTAGGCTTCTGATTTGGAGACAGCAGAGTAGCCATTCGTTTTCCTTAGCAAGTCTAATTTTTCTCCTGAGTACTGTGCACCTGAGGCTGAGGCTGTGCCTCTTCACTCTGCCTGGTATATGTGGTTGCTGGAATATGTTCTGAGTGAACAAACTCCCTGTGTCCTCTTTAGAGTTGAAAAGACAAGGCTTCTCAGCAGGGCCAAGACCACCCTTCATCATCATCTTAGATTTATTTTCACACATTCTCGCTTACTCCTAGAGACCTGGGAAGAAGCTCTGGGTGGGGTGTGTATAGGGTGTTATACAAAGTAGTAGAGGAAGTGGCCCAGGAAATGGCTCAGGAAGGGAAGATGCGGAGTTGTGTGTTGTGTAGATCAAATGGAGTTTGTGGCTTCCTCAGTCTTCTGGAGAATGGGGGTGAGAGTGGGCAGTGCCATAAACAGGAAGGAAAAACTGACCTGGGAGGACTCTAGGGTTTGTACTAAGTCTTTCACCATGTAATGATCATTTGACAGGATGGAAATGCTTTTAATCTGTGACCTGTTCTGTGCTTTCTTTAGCCTTTCAGTGTTCCCGCCGAGGAGGAGAGCTGGAGATTTCCCTGCGTCCAGATGGCCGAGTTGACATTAGGGGAGGGGCTGCTATTGTTTTAGAGGGCACGCTGACAGCCTAGAGATGTGGTGCTGTGAGGGTGTCTCTAACAGTGAAGCATTTCCACATAAAAAGTAATGTAAGGGGCTACCTTTAGCAAACTTGCATGTTAAAAATAGAAAAATGTCCCAAAATCTGCAGTTGGCAAAAAATAGGGGAGAGAAAAAAAGAGAAAAATGAAGCCATGGTAATGGAGATTTAATAATGCTTCCAGAACTAATGGAGTTTTGGCCCCACCTGTAAATGTATTTGAAATTTGAGTAACCAGTAATGAAGGATAATAGAATAATGTTATCACCTAATTGATTAGGACTACCAGTCAGAGAAGGAGGAATACATTTATGAGGAGTGAGATTAAACCATTTAAACTTAGATGTACCTGATAGAATATTTTTAGCAATGTCATGCCATGTCAAGGGAGCCTGTGAATTGATGTGAACAAGCATGGGCCATGAAGATATCAAAGTGAGAACAGTTCCTATGTGTGGGGCAAGCTTGGAAGTAATTTTAATGTTTCTCAAAAACTATTTCTTTTGTTGTCGCACTCACATAAAGTAACTAAAAGTCAAGACAAAACCCAGAAAATTAAAACAAGGAAGTGTTTATTAGGCTACTTCTGTGATAATAAAATTAAGTACTAAAAATAATGTAATCTCTTAATTTTCTTCTTGATATGTGACTGTAGAGTGATAAAAGGGATTCTTCTCTTGCCTTAATAAAATGAGTTGTAATGTAACTTTAAATTCAGTTAAGTCTTTAATATTGAGTACCTATAGTTGACTCTGGTATGGGGACCCTTTTCAAATCATTGGGAGTGTTTGCATAAGATGATGTCATTGATGGCAATTTTTAGCCATCTCAAAAACTGCAAGCTAATAAATTAGGAATTCCTGTAGTATTCCAATGTTTTCACCTTAACTGCTACCATGTTTCCTATTTTTGTTTTCATTAAAGCATGTAAGAGTGAATTTCTTATAGCAGTGATCTTGTGTTTCTCCTGATTTGCAATAAAGGCTTCAGTGCCTTAACTTAATGAGTCACCAGTGGCCTCCCAACTGATCATGGCATATCCATGGGTAACGGTACCAAAGGCAAGAGTCATTGGAGGGTTTTCACCAAGTGTGAGGTTTTCCCAGCCTGGGACTGGACTATTAATATATGAATAATTTTATATAAATACATAGTTGAAAGGGCTTGAATTTGTTATCTCAGATATGTGCTAAGTTCTTTTTTTGTTTATTTGTTTTTTGAGACAGAGTCTCACTCTGGGTAGAGTGCTGTGGTGTCACAGATCACAGCAACCTTAAACTCCTGGGTTCAAGCGATCGTCTTGCCTTAGCCTCCCAAGTAGCTGGGACTATAGGCACCTGCTACAACGACTGGCTAGTTTTTGTATTTTTAGTAGAGACAGTATCTCACTCATGCTCAGGCTGGGCTCCAACTACTGAGCTCAAGCAATCCATCCATTTCGGCCCCCCAGAGTGCTAGGATTACAGGTGTGAGCCACCCCACTTGGCACCTTTAAATTTTAATACTATGCATTTTCTAAGAACAAGAATGTCTTCTTGATCTTGTCCATCACTTTATTTTTGAGATAAAGTCTTACTCTATCACCTGGGGTTGAGTGCCATGGATCACCACAACTCACAGCAACCTCAAACTCTTGGGCTTAAGAGATCCTTTTGCCTCAGCTTCCTGAGTAGCTGGGACTGCAGGCTCCCTCCACAATGCCTGGCTCATTTTTCTGTTTTTAGTAGAGACGGGGGTCTCACTCTTGCTCAGGCTGTTCTTGAACTCCTGAGCTCAAGCAATCCACCTGCCTCAGCCTCCCAGAGTGTTAAGATTACAGGCGTGAGCCACGACACCCAACCTCAGGCTGATTTTTCCTTCTGCCATCTCAACAGGTGGTCTCTGTGGTTGCTTCAGTAGGAGGAAAGAGTGTGTGGAAACTTCACTATGCTTTGGCTCAGAAATGATAGACATCCTTTCAGTTCACAGCCTGTTGGCCAGAATTTGTCACATAGCGCCATCTAACAGCAGGGAGCTGGGAATGTGGGATAGCTCATATAGTCTGTGTATGGCTAATATAGCTGCTATACCTGGGGAAGGCTTTAGGCCACTCAGATGGTTTCTCCTAGGGTGGCATTATTTGAGTAAATTTATTACACTCCCAGGGCTTAGGGATGCAGGCCTATGATGTAAGTGCAACAAGAGCAAATCTATCTCTCAGGGGCAGACTTACATTAACCTAGCACATGGCGACTGAGGTATAAAGCCACAGTTCTGATTTGTTATTTTGTAATGAGAAATATAACTGTGGAATAGATTAGATCAGAGCCATTCACTGTCTATTTGCATATCTGTCTGGGAAGCCAAATTGTAGTCAGAAATCTGCTTGGAGACTGTGGAACCAAATCAAGGGGAATCAGCGCAATGGATTTATATGGTGGATGTCATCAAGGCACAATTAGCCTCTCCACTTTAACAGGGCATTAGAATCCCATCATGCTACATTTAACTAGGTTGAATTTGACTATAGGGGCTCAGATCGGGACCATAGTTTATTTTAGTGTTTAAATTTATTTATTTAGACCATGGTCTCTAGTTCAAGCCAACAATTTCATCTCACACTCAATAAAACAGTGATGTGGGCCTGACGTGGGGCCTTCCACCAGTAGTCCTAGCACATTGGAAGGCAAAGGAGGGAGGATCATTTGAGGCTAGTAATTTGAAACCTGCCTGGGTAAGAGCAAGACTCTGTCTCTACAAAAATAAAAATAAAAAGTTAGCCAGTTGTGGTGGTACGTACTTGTAATCCCAGCTACTTGGGAGGCTGAGGCAGGAGGATCCTTGAACCTAGGATTTTGAGGTTTCAGTGAGATACAATGACACTACTGCACTCTAACCAGGGCAACAGAGAGAGACCCTGTCTCAAACAAAACAAACAAAAAAAAATTCCACTGATGTCTTCCGATATAGTAGAAAGATACAGCAGTGTTGGGCTTGTGAACTGGTATGTCTGTCTACTAGTCTTTATAAGTTAGTTATAGGATTTTTCAAGGATAATTTTGGCAACACTCAATTGTTGCCTTATGCACTCTGGTAGCCTGCCTGCAGAATGGCTTGCAATGATCCCCATCTTCTGCTACTCAGGCCCTTATTCAATCTTCTCCCACATTATATTCTACTGGTCTGTGAGGCCAGTAGAAAATGCAGAAATGATGGTATGTCACTTCTGAGATTAGCTTCTAAAAGGCTGCATTTCTGTTTTGGCCAATTTCTCTCTGACACTTTCTTGGATCACTTAGCCTGGGGAAGCTAGCCATCTCATCATGAGCAGCCTTGGGAAGAGACCCATGTAGCAAGGAACTGAGGCCTCTGACCAATAGCCACATGCATGAGCTCAACAGACCCATATCTCTAGTCAAGCCTCAGACTGCAGTCTTATGACACCTAGACAGTAGCTTTATGAGAGACTCTGAGCCAGGTACCCAGCTATGCTACTGCAGATTATTGGCTCACAGAAACACAGATAATAAATGTTCACATCTTATTTTTAAGTCACTTAATTGTGAGGTAATTTGTTTTGCAGCAATAGATAACAAATATACCTGTTGTCTTTATCTTTTCATTTTTTATTTTATTATGAAAATTTCAAATGTATTTGAAAATAGAGAATGGTTGAAATGAGCCCTGCTGAGCCTGTCATCTAGGGCCAACAATCATTAACGTGAGGCCAGTCACCTGTACCTCTGCCCACTTCCCCTCCCCATTGAAATATTTTGAAGCAAATACCAAACAGACATCATAATACTCTCTTCAGCAAATATTTAATTCTTAAATATAAGATTTCTTACAAAACAGGTGACCAGTATCACATTGGTGGTAGACAGACTCCCAAGATGTTCATGCCCTTGTATGATCACCTCTACTTGAGGGTAACTTGCTTTTAACCAATAAAGTACCACAAAGATGATGGAAGATACGTGACTACAAATATGTATTGTCTGGTTTCCTTATGTAAGACTGTAGCACAGTCCTGCTGGAGTCTCTCTCTCCCTTGTTGGCTTTGAGGAGTTAAGGTACCCTGTTAGGAAACCCAAAGGAGCTACGGCAGCCTCTAGTAGCTGAGGGTAACCTATAGCCAATAGCCTGCAAGAAAATGAGGCTTTCAGTCCTACAAGAAGAGTGAGGGACTGAATTCTGCCAATTACCTAGGGAAATTTTGAAGCAGATCTTTCCCCCAGTTGAGAGTTCTTATGAGACACAGATGGCCCAGTCCCAGCCAGCCCTTGATTATACCCTGGCAGAGGACCCACTTGTGCCTGGACTTCTGATCCACAGAAGCTGTGAAATAATAAATGTGTGTTGTGTTTATTAATTAAGATTGTGGTAACATTTGTATGCAGCCATAAAAATGAATACAGTATCTGAAAATTAGAAACAATTTCTTAACAGGCCAGGCAGTGGCTTCTGCCTATAATCCTAGCATTCTGAGAGACTGAGGTGGGTGGATTGCCTGAGCTCACAGTTTTGAGACCACCCTGAACCAGAGTGAGACCCTGTCTTTAAAAATAGCCGGGTGTTGTGGCAGGTGCCTGTAGTCCCAGCTACTGGGGAGGCTGAGACAAGAGAATCACTTGAGCCCAAGAGATTAAGGTTGCTGTGAGCTATGACACTACAGCACTCTACTGAGGGCAACAAAGTGAGACTCTGTCTCGAAAAAAGAAACAATATTATTGAATATCCAATTGATGTTCCTATTCCCCTGACTGCCTTACACATTTTTACCGTGTTTTTGTAAGACATGCTGACTTGAGAGATGGGAGTCCTCGTAGCACAGCCCAGACTCTCCTTTCCATGGCTCTGCCTTTCTCAGATCAGACCCGCCCTAGACCTGCCAGAGCTTTCCCCCAGAGCTTCCACGCTGACCAGCCTTATCTTTCCGGTTGTATCGAATTATAGCTAAGACCTTCTGTTCCTCTAATGTCACTAGACATTGCCAAATGTCCCTGTGGACAGTGAGGAAAGGGGGACAAAAATCCTTCACCCTATTGAGAATCATTGCTTTAAGATGACCTCACTTTTCTCTTCTGTGACTTACTCGTTTTGTGGTTTAACTCTCAGAGGGTAGATTGTTTTCTTCTTTCCAAGTTCTTTTCAGGATGGGAATCCCGCTTGCTATTGCTCCCTGGGTCCTGCAAGTTAGGTGCGGCTGGGACCTGAAATCATGGTCTGTGGGTCACATCTGTTAAGCCATGTTACATGGTTGGTAAAAAGCAACCATGGGTGTGCTGTCTCTTGCTATAAGATACCTGCCAGAATCTGGCACGGTGGAGAGCTTGGAGGCAGGCTGCAAAGGAGATTAGAGAAGCGGCTTAGAGAACTCTCGAGGGACTCACTAACTGGGAAGACCAGGCAAATCTTTCATGAATTGATAATGAGCACTTGTGGCTAGTCTGTGATTAGGGCGCACATATGGCCCAGAACCAAGTGCTGGGAAACAGTCAGGGGAATATTGAAGAACAGAGTTTAGAAAGACCAGGGCACAAGCAAAAATTCAGAGATGAATGCACAGGGCCTGTTTAGGTTTTGTCAAGATTTTCTACACCTGGAAAGTAGTTGTTGGGTTCTCTGGGGACAGAGAGAAAATGAAAAAAGATAATTCTTAAACTAATAATCTAGTTGAATAGACAACATGTAAATGAAAAGTTTTTTTTTGTTTGTTTGTTTGTTTTTTTCTTTAGACAGAGTCTCACTCTGTTGTCCTGGGTAGAGTGCTGGTGGCTTATGCCTGTAATCCTAACACTGTGGGAGGCTGAGGCAGGTGAATAGGAGTTGAAGACCTGCCTGAGCAAGAGCTAGGCTCTATCTGTACTGTAAGTTATTCTTAGTGGCATGTCTTTTTTAACTATTAAAATCTATGGAAAGGTTGTGGAAAATGATAGCAATTGAGAGTCCTCCACAGTGCATGAGAAAGTGTAGAACTGTGGTTCTCTAAGTGTGGTCACCGGTTATGGGCATCAGCACCACCTGGGGGCTTGCCGGAAATGCACATCCACAGGCCCCATCCTGCCCAACCAAATCAGAAGGTCTGGGGAAGGAGGCCTGGCCATCTGGGTTTTAACAAGCATTCCTGGTGATGTTGGTCTATGCTTACATTTGAGAACCACTGGGTATCTGGACTTTGAAATTTTGCCATCATCTTCTTCACTCCTAAGTGACAATTGCCTGTGTAGTTTAATAATTTATAAATGTGTATTGCCTCAAAATCTCCCTAACTACACCAGTATACTTGCTGCTTTGTGCACTTTTGGAGGAGCTTTTTTTTTTTTTTTTTTAAATTTTTTATTAGCTTCCAGTTCTGTAAAGCATAAAAAAATTAGCTGTGCTCAGGTGGGAGTGTTCAGTAATGTGTTGGTAATAAACAGATTAGTTAATCAGCTATGATTTATTAATGATGAATTAATTATACCTGATTGTGCAGTTCTGCTAACTAAATGGAGCTTTAAAGGAGTTATTTTATTAATCATCATGATGCTAATTGCAGACACTTACAGAAGGATCACTAATTAAACATGCAGCCATATGCAGAGCTAGTTGAGCTGCTGAGACCTGCAGGAATAAAAAATTCTGATTTTTTAGGGGCACCAAAACCAACTTTATTTCATGCAATACTAGGGGAGTTGACTTGGCAATGTTAATTAATCCCTGCACCTTACTGTAATCACTTCCACCAGGAATTGATGTATACATCAAAACTCTAGTGCAATTCTGTTAAAGGAGAAGTCTTGTTCTTGAACTCCTGAACTCAAGGATCCTCCTGCCTTGGCCTTCTAAAGTGCCAGGATTACAGGTGTGAGCCCCTATGCCTGGCTCAAGAAGTCTTGTTCTGAGCGGCGCCTGTGGCTCAGTGAGTAGGGTGCCGGTCCTGGCCAAACTGCAGCAAAACAAAAATAGCCAGGCATTGTGGCAGGCACCTGTAGTCCCAGCTACTCGGGAGATTGAGGCAAGAGAATCGCCTAAGCTCAGGAGTTGGAGGTTGCTGTGAGCTGTGATGCTACCGAGGGCGATAAAATGAGACTCTGTCTCTACAAAAAGAAAAAAAAAAAAGAAGTCTTGTTCAATCATAATTTCTGTTTACACACGTGCAAATTGCTATATCAGAGACCGTTGGTCAATGGGATGGGAGGTAGAGAAGAAAGAGTTAAAGGTCGCACATCAGATCTTTGTGCTATACAGAGAGCATTGAGGGAGTGGAAGTCGGTGAACTCCTAGAGACCAGGAACACCCCTGTATGCTGAACCACAGTAAGAGGATTTACAGCCACGAGCTGTTTGAGCAGAGAAAGAAATGAGACCATCCAGTTGAAGGGGCATCAGGTAAACTTGAAGATAGCTAAATAACAGGGAATGCATTTTCAAATTTTAGCTCAAGATACATTAAAGGCAGTTCATGACATTTTGTTGTTATGAACATTTGTCATTTGGGGTCATTCAGCACCCAGACACCATCACCCAGGCACCTTGAATTGGGAGATTCTCATTGTAGGTGGTGCCCACTTTCCACCTTGGAAACCGACATGCCCAGATGCTACCTTGCCCTGCAAACCAGGGAGTGGGCATGCTACTCACAGAGATTGTCCTGGGAATTAGGATCCTCCTGTGGAGGTGGCGGAGGCCGTGGTCCCCAGAGTGGCACCACTGTGGGCAGACCTAGGATTCTGACAATTGGAGAAGCTGCTCAGAATATTGGTTGCAGGAATAATATTTGTTTAATTTTGCTCCAGTAGGTAGTAGAATCAAATTTGTGTTGTATGAACACATAAATATGTGGAGGAGGAGGAGGAGGATGGTGTGGTGGTGGTGGTGGCAAATTTCAAGGTTGTATTAACTTTTTTGTAGTCCCCCATCCTGCACATTCCCTACCCTAGTCACTGGTTTAGGAATGAGCATGTGATACAACTCTAGCCTGTGTGACATGAAGGTAAGTTTTCAGTTCAGGGAGCCAAGTGAGGAAAAATGACCCCAGGTGGGATTAAACAGTATTTGGAAGACATAGGTTTACTTAATCCCCCGATTTTCAGTGTGTCACCCCTTCCTTATCTAGGTTTCATGCTTTGAGTCTAGAGATGTGTTTTATTAATATATCCTCCAAGGAAAAAACCTCCAGTTTTCCTAGGTGAGTCAACAAAATTGCCCAATGTGTGAAATTGGGCGCATGTGTATATTATATACATTTTAATATAAATATACAATGTATATCAACCATCCAGATCAAGATACAAAATGGTTCCATCACTCTAGAATGTTTCCTCATGCTCTTTCTCCATAAAACAAAACAAAACAACTCTCCATCCCTGACTTCTTAAAAGTATCACGCTACTCTGAGACTTTTTTTTTTTTTTTTTGAGACAGTCTTACTTTGTTGCCCTTGCCCTCTGTACGGTGCTATGGTATCACAGCTCACAGCAATCTCAAAGTCCTAGGCTCAAGCAGTTCTCTTGACTCAGCCTCCCAAGTAGCTTGGCTATTTTTTAGAGATGGGGTCTTGCTCTTGCTCACGATGGTCTCAAACCAGTGAGCTCAGGCAATCCACCTGCCTCAGCCTCCCAGAGTGCTGGAATTACAGGGATGAAGCCACTGCGCCTGGCCTATTCTGAGACTTCTATCGTCATAAATTAGTTGCCTATTGTATTTAATATGAGTAGATTCATGAAGTATATACTGTTTGGTGTTTGGCTTCTCTCATTCAACATGTTTTTGAGATTTATACATGCTTTTGAGTTGATTCCTTTTTATTGCTGTATAAAATTCCATTGGGTAACAAACTATGTTGTTTCTTGTACATGTCTTTTGGTAGACATATACACTTATTTACTTTGGATAGTATACCTAGGAGTATAATTCTTTTTTTTTTTCTGAGACAGAGTCTCACTCTGTCACCTTGGGTAGAGTGCTGTGGCATCATAGCTCACAGCAACCTCAAACTTAGGCTCAAAAGATCCTCTTGCCTCAGCCTTGTGAGGAGCTGGGACTACAGGTGCCCACCATGACACTCCAGTAGTTTTTTCTAATTTTAGTAGAGATGGGGTCTCCGTCTTGCTCAGGCTGGTCTGGAACTCATGAGCTCAAGCAATCCAATTTCCCAGAGTGCAGGGATTACAGGTGTGAGCCTCTCTACTTGGCCCATCTAGGAGTATAATCGCTGAGTAATAGGTTTAGTCGTAGTTGATGCTGCCAAATGGTTTTCTTTTCTTTTCTTTTTTTTTTTTTTTTGAGACAGAGCCTCAAGCTGTTGCCCTGGGTAGAGTGCCATGGGATCACAGCTCACAGCAACCTCCAACTCCTGGGCTCAAGCAATTCTTCTGCCTCCATCTCCCAAGTAGCTGGGACTACAGGCGCCTGCCACAAAGCCCCGCTATTTTTGGTTGCAGCCATCATTGTCGTTTGGCGGGCCCGGGCTGGATTCGAACCTGCCAGATCAGGTGTATGTGGCTGCTTGAGCCACAGGCGCCGAGCTACTTTTTTTTTTTTTTTTTTTTAGAGACAGAGTCTCAGTTTGTCGCCCTCGGTAGGGTGCGGTGGCATCACAGCTCACAGCAACATTCAGCTCTTGGGCTTAGGTGATTCTCTTGTAGCCTTCTGAGTAGCTGGGACTGCAGGCGCCTGCCACAATGCCTGGCTATTTTTTTGTTGCAGTTTGACTGGGGCTGGGTTCAAACCTGCCATCCTCTGTATGTGGGGCCGGTGCCCTACTCTCTGAGCCACAGATGCTGCCCTGCCAAATGGTTTTCTTTCTTTCTTTTTTTTTTTTTTTTTCCTTTGGCCAGGGCTGGGTTTGAACCCGCCACCTCCAGCATATGGGGCCGGTGCCGTAGTACTTTGAGCCACAGGCTCTGCCCTGCCAAATGGTTTTCTAATGGAGTTGAATGCATATGAGATTTCTACTTGCACTACAGTTAATAGTGTCCATCTTTTGAATTTTAGCTATTCTGGAATATAGTGTAGTGCTATTTCACTGTGGTTTTAAATTGCCTATCCCAGTGAATTCTAGTATTGAACAACTTTGTCATAGGGTTACTGGACATTTTAGAGATCATCTTTTGTGAAAGTGTCTGTTCAAGTTTTATCCACTTCATAGTTTACTTGTCTTTTTGATTAATTTGTTGGAGTTCTTTATGTATTTTGGATAAGAATCCTTTGTCACATATATATACTCTGAATATCTTCTCCCAGATTGTGGCATGCTTGTTCATTTTCTTGATAATATAGTTTAATGACATAAATCAATTTTAATAGAGCCTAATTTATAAATTTTATCATTTTTGTTTGAGATAACATCTCACTCTGTTGCCCCAGGCTAGAGTGCTATGGAATCAGCCTAGCACACATCAACCTTAAGCTCTTGGGTTCAAGTGATCCTCCTGCTTCAGCCTCCTGAGTAGTTGGGACTATAGGTGTCTGTTACAATACCCAGAAAATTTCTCTATTTTTAGTAGAGATGATGGCTCACTCTTGCTCAAGTTGGTCTCAAACTCCTGAGCTCAAGTGATCCTCTCCCTTTGGCCTCACAGAGTGCTGGATTACAGGTGTGAGTCACTGCACCTGGCCTCAGTTTTTATCTTTGGTTAGTGCTTTTTGCGTTCAGTTTAAGAAATCTTTGCCTGCCTCCCAAATATGAAGACTTTCTCCTATGTTTTCTTTTCAAGACTTATTTTACTTTTCGCATATAACTAACTTTTTCTTTTTTTTTGAGACAGAGTCTCAAGCTGTCACCCTGGGTACAGTGCTGTGGCATCACAGCTCACAGCAACTTCCAGTTCTTGGGTTCAAGCGTTCAAGCAATCCTCTTCCCTCAGTTTTTCTATTTTTAGTAGAGACAGGGTCTCACTTTTTGCTCAGGCTGGCCTCAAACTTGTAAATTAATTTTTATGTATAGTGTGATGTAGAGGTCAGAGGTCATTTTTTATATGAATAAGCAATTACTTAGGTACCATATACTGAAAAGAATCACTTTCTACACCAAATTGCAGCAGTGCTCTTATCCTAAATCAGGAATTTCTATACTGTTCCACTGGCTTATTTCTCTATCTTTGCACCAACAAACTGTTGTTTTTTTGTTTTGTTTTGTTTTGTTTTGTTTTTTGAGACAGATTCTCACTTTGATGTGATTGGTAGAGTGCCAGGGTGTCACAGTTCACAGCAACCTCAAACCCGACAGCTTGAGCAATACTCTTCTATCAGCCTCCTAAGTAGCTGGGACTATTGGCACCTGGCTATTTTTAGAAATGGCGTCTCGCTCTTGCTCAAACTGGTCTTGAACTCCCGAACTCAAGCAATCCACCTACCTCAGCCTCCCGGAGTGCTAGGATTACAGGCATGAGCCACCTCGTCCAGCCTAAACAAATTGTTTTAATTAGTGTAATCTTATTGTTGACTTTGATATCTGAAAGTGTGAAAGTGTAAGTTGGCCAACACTTTAAGAAGATAAATCTTCAAAATCCTACAGGGAATTTGATATGGATTGTGTTGAATCTATAGATCAATGTTGGAAAAGCTGATTTATTTATTTATTTATTTTTTTGAGATGAAGTCTCACTATGTCACCCTTGGTAGAGTGCTGTGGTGTCACAGCTCACAGCAACCTCAAACTCTTGGGCTTAAACGATTCTTTTGCCTCAGCCTCCCAAGTAACTGGGACTACAGGTGCCCACCACAAAGTCCAGCTATTTTTGTTGTTGTTCTCATTTTTGTTTAGCAGGCCTCGGCCGGGTTCAAACACGCCAGGCCCGGTGTATGTGGCTGGCAACCTAACCACCAACCTAAGCTGATATCTTAACGATATTTTGTCTTCCAATCAATGATTTTCCTTTCACATATTTAAATCTTCCATTTCTCTTATGATATCTTGCAATTCTCAGTGGGAATCTTACACCTCTTTCATTATATTTGTTTCTAGGTTTGAAATATTTTTTGATGTTATCATAAATGGTATTTTAAAACTTCATCTTCCAGTAGTTTATTATAAACATATATGAGCACAATTTATTTTTCTATACTAGTCTTCTTTTCAGTGACTTTGCCAAAATTTCTTAATTCTAATAGCTTATAGATATTTGTTGGTTTTTCAGTATACACAGTCACACCATTTTTGAACAGCAAAAACATTTCTACTTCTTCATTTCCAATCTTTTACCCTTTACTTTTCTCTCTTGCTTTATTGCACTGACTAGGATCTCTGGTATAATACTGAATAGAAGTGGTAAGAGTGGACATACCTGACCCTTCACCATTGAATATGTTAGTTGTAGCTTTCTTATAGGTACTTTATATCAGATTGAGGAATTTTCCTTCTATGGTTAGTTTGCTGAGAATTTTCTTTTTGCATGAATGGATATTGCATATTGCAAAATGCTTTTTCTTCATTTATTTAAATGATCCTATGGATTTTCTCCTTAATTTTCTTAGTGAGGACAAAGTACTTCAATTTTGGAATATTTAACCTACCTTGAATTCCTAGAATACAGGCTAATTAGTAGCAACGTTTTGTTATTTTTATGTATTGCTGGATCAGGATATTGAGTCTGTGTTCATAAGCGATATTAGTTTAATTTTCCTTTCTTGTAATGGGCCTTGCTAAATTTTAGTGTCATGGTTATATTTACCTCATAAAATGAGCTGAGAAATGGTTCCCCTTTTCCTAGTCTTGGGAAGAATAGGAAAATATGTAAGATCGCTATGATACTTTGGTACTTAACGTAAATCTCCTCTTAGTGATAATGTGCCCTTTCTTCAGCTGCCCAATAGCGGATGCTCACAGCTCACAGTATGTTTCTGTCTTCGAATTGCCTTCAGCTGCAGGGAACTGCCTCACCCAAGGTTATGCTTCCTTCTAGGGTGGCTACTGAAGCCTAGTCCCTTTCCTCACATGTATTCAATTCTCAACAGTCAATCCTCTAAAGCTTGGCTGAGGCCCCAGTTGCAACTGCATTGTGAGTTAGTTTTTTTCCCCGTCCAATCCTGCCTTCCTCAATTTCTTACAGGTATTTCTCCCAAGAGCACTCTTTCTGCATGAAACTCAACATCTCAGAGTCTGTATCCAGAGAAACCAATATAAGACCAAAACTATCTGGGTGTGGAGTTTTCTTGTTGGAAGACTTTTAATTATTGATTCAATTTATTTAACTATGATATAACTATTCAGGTTTTCTGTCTTTTGTATCAGTTTTGGTAAATTATTTTCCAAGGATTATTTTTTCCTCTTGGGAAATCTATATGTTTAGTTTATTGGCATAAATTTGTTTATAGCATCCTTTCATATTTTAATTTCTGATGTCTCTCTTTTTATCCATAACATAGGTAATTTGTGTTTTCTTTTTTGTTAATTTATCAATTTTATTAATCTTTTCAAAGAATGAACTTTTGGCTTTGTGGATTTTTTTCCTAGAGTAAGTTTATGTCATTGCTTTTTGCTTTTGTCTTACTGTTTTCTTTTTTCTCTTTTCTTCAGGTTTATTTTCTGTTCCATAATGTTTAGAGAGCAAGCACTGTTTGATTTCAATCCTTCAAAATTTGTGGAGACTTGTTTTGTGGCCCAAACAGGGTTTCCTTTGGTAAATGTTCTGTGTGCGCTTGAAAAAACTGTGTATTCTGTGTTGTTGACTCAGTGTTTTAAGAACCGATTAGTGGATCGTGTTTTTCAATCCTCTGCACCCTCTCTGATGTTTTGTGTTGCTGTGAGTTACTTGTAGAAGTTAAGATTTCCAACTATGAAGATGGATATTTTCTCTCCTTTTAGTTCTATCAACTTGTTTTCTTTTTTTCATATTTGGAACTTGTGTTATTACCGTATATACTTGAGTATAAGCCGAGTTTTTTTCGGCACAAAATTTGTGCCAAAAAACCCGAACTCGGCACAAATTTTGTGCTGAAAAAACTTGGCTTATACTTGAGTATATATGGTAAGTAAATACTAATTTAAGATTTTTATGTACAGGAGTGTATTAACCCTTTTAATAAATCAAAATATCTTTTGTAATGTTTCTTGCATTAGAGTTTACTTTGTCTTACAAATTCAGGGGTCCTCAAACTACGGCCTGCAGGCCACATGAGGTGGTATGATTGTATTTGTTCCCATTTTGTTTTTTTACTTCAAAATAAGACATGTGCAGTGTGCATAGGAATTTGTTCATAGGTTTTTTTTTTTTAAGTACAGTCCTGCCCTCCAATAGTCTGAGGGACAGTGAATTGGCCCCCTGTTTAAAATGTTTGAGGACCCCTGTGACTTATATTAATACAGCCCAACTTTCTTTTGGAGACTGTTTACAGGATATATCTTTTTTTGTCTTTTTATTTCCAACCCAGGGTCCTGTGTATTTTCTGGGGTCTCAACTGAATGGCTGGATTGTTTCTCCGTTCTGGCTGGACCCAAATCTCAATGTCTCCCAGCACTGTGCAAGCTCCATAATCTCCACTCAGTACTCAGTCTCCCAGCCACTGCCCTCACATGGCCCAAGAATTGGCCAAAACCTGAGAGGGATTTCCACGCAGACTTCTTGGGTTCCTTTTTTGTAGCAGCCTCCCTCCAGCACCCTGCACCGCCTTTAATTCCAATTAACTTCTCAGTTTTTGACTCTGAAGTCTACTCTCTCTTCCAGCCCACCACCACTGTGGGTTATAAAGTTTTATTGGCTAGTCAGGGGAAGAGCGAGGGGTAAGTGTCTCTCCCTCCCGCGCTCCTACCCAGGCGAATTCCTCTGCAGAAGGGCAGAAACCCAGAACTTGGAGGACCCTGGGGAGGCATAGGTTGTTGTAGAGGGCATCCTGGCCCTAGAACAGGCTGCGGTAGGTGGCAATCTCCTGCTCCAGCACTTGATGTTCGTGAGCCATTGGTATTCCCAGTTCTGCTACATGCTTTCAGCACACATGCCATCCAGGGGCCTTCAATGCAGCTGATCTGTGCCTGGATCTGTGCCAGGTGGGCTCCAAAGCAGCCTCTATTTCTGCCAGCGTGCCTTCCAGAGCAGCTCTAATGCTGAGATGTTACTGCAGTTCAATCTCAAAACCCAGGAGGGTATGTTGCAAGTCAGTGACCTCCAATTTGTTCATCTGGAGCTGCTCTGTGCGCTGGCAACCTTCTGGTTCAGCTCCTCAGTCTGGCTGGTGATCCAAGCTTCTGTATCCTTCTGGTTCTGCTCAGCTGTAACCTTATATTGGTATCTCAGTTGCTCAGGAACATGGCTAGGTTGATGCCTGGAGTGGAATCCATCTCCACACTAACTAGGTCACCCACATTGGGCCCCTTTGGGCACTGATTTCCTCCTCCTTATTCTTCAGATAGGCCACCCTGCACCACCTTTAATTCCAACCAGCTTCTCAGCTTTTAACTCTGAAGCCTACTCTCTCTCCCAGCTCACTATCACTTTGGGTCATAAAGTTTTATTGGCAGGTCAGGGGAAGAGTGAGGGGTCGGTGTCTTTGATTCTTTCAGGCCTGCATCTGCAGGTCAGTCCTGGTCAGAGTCAGTGGGTCAGTACCCTGGGACGGCTGTCAGTGTCCACCTCCAGGCTCAGACACAGCCTGTTCCATCTCAGACTCTTGAGTTTCCCCGTTAGAAAAAATCATCCCTACGTAATAGGCACTACACATCGTTCTCCTATGTTTTTTTCCAAGATTTTCTTTTCTTTTTTTTAGACAGAGTCTTACTATGTGACCCTCAGTGGAGTGCTATGGCATCACAGCTCACAGCAACCTTAAACTCTTGGGCTTAAGCGATTCTCTTGCCTCAGCCTCCCAAGTAGCTGGGACCACAGGCGCCCACCACAACGCCGGTTATTTTTTGTTGTAGTTGTCATTGTTGTTTAGCTGGCCTGGGTGGAGTTTGAAGCCACCAGCCCTGGTGTATGTGGACAGCGCCCTGACCACTGAGCTATGGCCACTGAGCCCCAAGGTTTTCTTAATGTTTACATTTTTATTTTCAGTTTTTAAAAATCCATCTGACATTTCCTTTTGTAAATAGAGCTATTTTATTTACTTTATTTACTTGTAATAGCTAGCCAGTTGTGCCAGTAATACTAAATAACCCATTCTTTTCCCACTTTACTGAAATATGTATATATTAAAATTTCTGTGGATTCTGAGTTCTATTTCTGGGATTTAAAATTTGTTTACATTTTTATTATTAAATATTACATAAATATACAAAATTACATAAAACATATGCACAGTTCAACAAATAATTTATAGCAAATATCAACGTAACCATCTCTAGATGGAGAAATAGAGCATTGCCAGTACCTCAGAAGGCTCCCAGTGTTCCCCTTCCTGGTTAGCAGCTTCTCTTTCCCTGACCACTATCTGATTTTTTTTTAGAGACAGAGTCTCAAGCTGTCACCCTGGGCAGAGTGCCATGGCTGTGGGTTTGCTGTAGATGGCCTCTATTAGTTTAAGAAATATCCCTTCTATACCAATTTTCTTAAGTGTTCTGATTATGAAGGGATGCTGGATATTATCAAAAGCTTTTTCTGCGTCAATTGAGAGAAACATATGGTCTTTATTTTTTAGTTTGTTTATGTGGTGAATTATATTTATAGTTTTATGTATATTATGTATGTTGAGACCCTGGGATAAATCCGACTTGGTCATGGTGTATAATTTTTTTGATGTGTTGTTGGATTCTGTTTGTTAGGATCTTGTTGAGTATTTTAGCATCTATATTCATTAGTGATATTGGTTTGTAATTTTCTTTTCTTGTTGGGTCTTTCCCTGGTTTGGGGATCAAGGTGATGTTTGCTTCGTAGAATGTGTTGGGTATATTCCTTCTTTTTCTATATTTTGGAAGAGGTTTAGTAGTATAGGTACTAGTTCTTCTTTAAATGTTTGGTAGAATTCTGATGTAAAGCCATCTGGTCCTGGGCTTTTGTTTTTAGGGAGATTTTGTATAGTTGATGCTATTTCAGAACTTGATATAGGCCTGTTCAA
>CAUYPK010024878.1:0-30929 GCA_963574355.1 Loris lydekkerianus
AGTATATAGTAGGTATATTTACTCTGAAGCCTTAAGGCTCAGCAAAGGTTGCCTGTTGGCGACACTCGAAAACTTGTGCAGTATTAAATGTTATCTAAAATTTCCCAGTAAATGGTGTAACTGTAAACACTGCATTCTACTGTGCTGAATCTGCTGCCAGCAGAAGCCAAGTGGCCCACTTGTCTGAACTTAAAAGAGGCCTTTTTCAGTATAAGGCTGGCTCTGGGAAGCCAGAAGCTGTTTGCTTTCCAGTGGGAGAGACCAGACATGGAAACAGTACACATGGACCAGGTTGCCACAGGGGTTCAAAACACCCACGATTTTTGGAGAAGTGCTGGCTCATGACCTCCAGAAATTCCTGGCTGAGGAATTAGAATATGTGCTATTCCAATATGTCGATGACCTCCTTTTAGGACACCCTACCCAGGAGTGCTGCACCCGAGGCATGGACTGTCTTTTATGACATCTAGTGGTATGTGGCTATAAAGTGTCTAAGCGGAAGGCCCAGATCTGCCAGCAGCAAGTATGTTATCTAGGATTTACTATTAAGCAAGGGGAAAAGAATCTAGGCATGGAATGGAGGCAGGTCGTTAATCGCCTCCCCACCTCCAAGAGCTGAAAGCAGGTTTGGGAATTCTTAGGCCCAGTCGGCTTCTGTCATCTTTGAATCCCCAACTTTGCCATCTTAGCTAAGCCCTTGTATGAGGGAACTAAAGGAGAGGAGGGAGAGCCCTTGGAGTGGGGAAGAGAACAGGAACATGCCTTCTCCCAGCTAAAGATGAGGCTGATGGCTGTACCTGCATTGGGACTGCCAGACATGACCAAGCTCTTTACTCTGTATGTCTCAGAGAGAGATGAAATGTCTGTGGGTGTGTTAACCCAGCTGGTTGGGTCCTGGCCAGGCCTGTAGCTACCTCTCTAAGCAGTTGGATGGAGTGGCAAGACGATGGCCACCCTGCTTATGGTCTCTACCCACTACTGCTCTCCTTGTGCAAGAAGCTGATAAGCTGACTCTGGGCAGGATCTCAGAGTGAAAGTACCACACTCTGTGGTCAATTTAATGGACAGTAAGGGACATTTTTGGCTCTCTAATGCAACACTCTGAACCAAGCCATGCTCCTTCTAGTCAGTGGAAGAGTAATTAAGCATGACTGTACAGAAGTTATAGATAATGTGTACTCTAGCAGACCTGACTTGCGTGACCAGCCCTGAACAGATGCAGGCTAGGACTTGTATGTAGATGGAAGCAGTTTCGTGACAGCGCAACGTGAGCTGCGGGCTGGGTATGCAGAGGTTACCTTAACAGAGACTGTAGAGGCTAAGCCCCTACCCCAAAAAACATTGGCTCAGAAGGCTGAATTAATTGCCTTGACTGAAGCCTTAAAACTAAGTCAAGGGAAAAATTTAAATGCTTTTCTGACTCTCCAAGTACGCAGGGCATTGTACAAGGAGAAGGGACTATTAAATTCTGGAAAAAAGGACATTAAGTATCAGCAGGAGATACTTCAGTTACTAGAGGCAGTATGGAAACCCTGGAAGATAGCAGTGATGCTCTGTTGTGGACATCAAGGAAATGCTTCCACCATCACTAAAGGGAACACTAGGGTTGGTACTGAGGCAAAAAGGGCTGCATTCCAACCATACCAGGTGTTGCGAGTGGCTCCCCTCATCCCATGGGTTCTGGAGTTTACCCCTATCAACTCCTGGGAGGAAAAGGAATGGTTGGCAGTGGAAGGGAACCAGGAAGTAGAGGGAGGATGGATAAAGATGCCAGATGCACGCGTACCAGTCCCCCAGATTCTAGGAGCCACCGTGGTTACAGGAGTGTTTGAAGTTGCTGGGCCAGTACCTCTACGTCTCCCACCTGGCAGCCCTGGCCAAAACTGTCAGTCTACAGTGTGTCACCTGCAGCCAGTTCAATGTGTGCCAAGGACCAACGGTACCCCCCAGGAATCCAGTCGTATGGAGCAACACCCTTTGAGGACTTCCAGACTTTACTGAAATGTCCAGGTTTAGAGAGAACAAGTACTGACGGGTGATGGTCTATCAGACTTGGAATAGGTAAAAGCCTTCCTCCCTGGGATAAAAAGGACTCCTAAAGTAGTAAAAATATTGCCCAGAGAAATCGTCCCATGGTTTAGGTTGCCACTCTGTTTTAAATTTGGCAATGAGCTAGCCTTCATAGCAAAACTATTGCAAATAATAAGCTAAAGCTTTGAATAATTTATAGGCCTCAAAGCTTAGACAGGGTAAAGTGCATAATAGTACCATAAGAGCAGAAATTGGTAAACTCTGCCAGGAAGCACAGCTTAACTGGATGCAGGCCTTGCCACTGGTGTTGTTCAAAGAGGCCTCTGTCAATTCTCTGCAATTTAGCAGGAACTTGTAAAAGAACTGGAAAAGACTAAATAGACAAAAACCCTAGAAAGAGTAACAAGGAAGATCTCCACTGGGGTAATTAACTGTGTTCTGTTTAGTCTTTTGTATCTATACATCTTTTCTCTCTGGAAGATCAAGGGGACCTGGTTGTAGTGAGCATCCATTCTGCTGACATGTGACAGCCATTAGTCACATGATGATGAGAGTAGCTGGAGAATGCAGGTAAGCTGTACGTCTAGGAAGAAGCTGGGATACATTTGTTACACAGGAATACTCTCAGTCACTTCACAGGTTTAAATTAAAGCTATGATGAAATAAAGGCAGTTTGAAAGACAAAAACATATAACAGAAGGTAATCGATCAACAGCACCTATTTTATGTGATCACTTGATTCATCTTGAATTTCCATCTCCCTGGTCTACTGACTTTGATAATAGAATTTGGTAGTTTGGTGTTTCCAGGTCTAGGTATTCAAGATGCAAAGATAAGACAGAAATACGCATTTAGCATTCAAAAAGTTGGACAAGATTGGGGCCTAGGAGTCACAGTGTGCTAGGAGATAAGATTGAAGAAATATGTTGGGTATCATCAAGGAGACCTTGGATGACCTGTACTTCTGCATCCTTGCTTTGCTCACCATCGTACACACAAAACATCTTGAATTATTTTTTCTTCCCAATTCCTGGTTAGTTCTTTCTAATTGACAAAATTGTTTCTTTTAATAAGACTTTGGAGTACAAATCACTTTAAAATATTCTTGAGACATGAAGAAAAGATTAGATATCAAAAAGAAACAGAGAAAGAAAGTGAGAGAGAGAGATAAAACAGATTCACAGATGCTCAGAGCTGGAGGACATTGGTAATCTTCTATTTAAATGGATGCATACATACATACATACATGCATAGAATGGAGCAGAGGCTTTGCAGCCAAAATTCAGGTGTTTTTTTTTTTTTCTTCTTTTTTAATTTCAGGTTAATATGAGGGTACAAATGTTTAAGTATATTGTTTTGAATTCTACAGTACAATTCAAGTTATAGTTAAACCCTTCACCTGGGGGCATGTTGAATACCCTCACATTGTGCACCTCAGGTGAGATCTCCCCAATACACTCTTCCTTCCTCCCCTCTTCTACCCCTCCCCTCCCCCTTGCTAGACTGTATTTGTGCTTTTTATTTCATGTGGGAGTATAGTTTTTTACACGTTGGTTTCATATTAATACTGAGTACTTTGGATATAGTTGAAACACATTCTTCTTAGTAAAGTATCTCAAAAATGCAAAATTCAGTTTGATATTTTGTTTTTGTTTGTTTGTTTGTTTGTGACAAAATCTCACTCTGTTGCCCAGGCTAGAATGCGTTGGCATCAGCCTGGCTCACAGCAACCTCAAACTCCTAGGTTCAAGTGATCCTCTTGCCTCAGCCTCATGAGTAGCTGGAACCACAGGTGCATGCTGCAATGCCCAGCTAATTTTTCTGTTTATTTATTTTTTTCAGTGTAACAAAGAAAAATTTTATTTAGAAAGAACAGTGGGAAAGTTTAGAGCACTTCCAAAGAGAGCTGGAAGTGGGTCCCTCTTATGAAGAAAGAGCAGAGAAACAGAGACTCAAAGGCAGGTGTAAATACTCTCTCAGTTTAAAATAGGTTGCAAGTCTTTCATTGGCGTCTCTGTGCCTCTGGGCATCATTGCCCTTATCTATTGGTAATTGAAAGTAAAAATGAATGGAAACTGGAAAATAAAACGGGGACAGCACGGGCAACATGAATAGAGAGCAAAAGTAACCTGCACAAGTTTCACTGTAACAAAAAGATATTTTATTATGGAAGAAAAAAGAGAAAGTTTACAGCACTTCCAGAGTTGAAATTGGGCCCGTCTCATTAAGAAGCAGAGAAGTAGATATAGAGAGACCTATGGGTTTTTTTGTTTGTTTGTTTGTTTGTTTGTTTTAAGAAGAGATAGGGTCTTGCTCTTGCTCAGGCTGAACTCAGACTCCTGAGCTTAAGCAATCCCGCTGCCTTGGCCTCCCAGAGTGCTAGGATTACAGGAGTAGACCACTACCCCTGCCCCAGCTTCACACTGTAGTACAACCATTAATGGATAACTCTGAAAATGTTACTTAATATCATTGTAGGAGTTTTGTCATCTCGAATAGAATATGAACACTTTACTAGTGAGGATTCAATGAGTTAGTAGTATCTGTATTGTGTAAGGGGTTAAAATATGGATTATTGTGTACACTGTACATATTCATCATCCTTCTTAATACTTTCAAATTATAGATGAGGGACATCAGATTTCAAGAGTTAAATGAATCACCACGCTGAAACAACATAACCCTTCCAAGTGTCACTGTCCTGAAACCGTGGGATTTAACAGATTAACAGTACTATCTCTGGAGTTAGACTTCTTGAGTTTGAATCTTGGCTCTTATTAACAGAGCATCAGAATTTTTTTTAACATGGTCAAAACTCAGTTTTCTCGTGAGTTCCCTTAAAATGGGAAGTACAATAATAGCTACTTTGAAGTTGTTATGAAGTTGGAATGAAAGTTTTTAGAGCACTATTTTCATTGCCTGGTGCAAAGTCAGCACTCAATAAATAGTATCAATGATAATGATGATGATGGCAAAGATGATTAGATGACGATTATTCTGTTAATTTATTCTCATCAGGGAAACCTTATTTCTATTAAGAGAATAAACAATTTCATTTCTTGACAGGAAAGAAAAGTATAGTATAACTTGTTTTTTACTGTATTCTGATATTTTAGACTATCTCTAATTATTATAGATTGCCTTTTTTCTCTATCCAATTATGTGCCACTAAAAGGAAAAGAGAAATTAAATTAGTATCAATACATGCTTTAAGCAATAAAACATACAGAAAGTTATTTTAGACCATGCTGAATTTCAATAATTAATTGATAGAAATAGTGGTTAATATATTATGATTGAGTCTTTGCCCATATTTCAGACACATAACTAATATTTAAATATAATATATTATACTCTTGACATTTGTGCAGACAGCTCATGAACTAGAGCCCATGATTTATTCACATCTATTATAACGCATTCTGATAATTTATTTGGAAGAAAGCAATCTGCATTAATCATTTATTAATTATTAATAAAATATAAGCACCACATTAGACAACTGCTGTTCAAAAATAACCTTTTCTTCTTGAAGCCAAGGACTTATTTATTTTCACTTTGTGTTTTGTGAAGATTAATCACTTTTTAAGTGTTGTCCTTTGCTTTGACCCTGTGAAGCTTTGGAGGAATGCTTCTTACATTCAGACAGGAATATGTCTGTTCAGGGTCGAATTGTATCTCCCCCAAAAGATACATTGGCGTCCTAATTCCTGCTACCTCATAATAAGATCTCTTTTGTAAATAAAGTGTGCAGATATAATTAGTTAAGATGAGGTCATACTGGATGAGTAGGCCTTAATTCCAACAGGACTGGTGCCCTCCTAGGAGTTCAGCCTATGTGAAGACACAGTGATGCGGGTGAAGACGGAGGCAGCGATAACAGAGATGTATTTATGAGACAAGAAATGCCAAGGATTGCTGGCCACCACCAGAAGGTAGCAAAGAGGCATAGAACTGATTTTCCCTCACAATCTTCAGAAGAAACCTGCCCTGCTGACACCTTGAGTTTAGACTTCTAGTCTCCAGAATTATGAGAGAATATATTCTTGTCATTTTCATTTACCTTGTCTCTGAGGAACTAAAACAGTATCATATTCTGTCCTTCCCATATGCCCACAACAATTTCTAAAGGCTTTACAGGAAAAATAAAAAAAGAAGAAAATGATAGAAAAGAAAACTCTTGCACAATGTGATTGCAGATGTCAAGTAAAAGTCTCGAGGCCTGACATTCCCCACTCACTAGTTGTAATAAAGTTCACTGGCAAATTTATCTAAGTGTCTCCATCTTCCCTTGTAAAATAGGGATAATCATGTCTCCTTTGCAGAATTTTTGCATGATCTTGACAATTACACAGATCACTTCATTTAATTTTGGAAGTATTTTTTTTAATAAGTATTTTCTGATAGTAAGTATAGCGGGACAGTATGGATACTAATATTCTTTGTTTCATAGGCCACTCACAAAGACGTAGCAATGACGATTATGGGAAATACCTTATTATGCAGATATAATTTATTTATCTTATGAATTTATTCTATTTGTTAATAATTTTGAAGACTCTGGGTCAAAGTTCCTGGTTTGCATTTATTTTTCTTATCCAATCAAGACATTTCCACACTTTGAGCAATTCAAATAATGATCCAAGTTCCTTGAAGTAAATGTCTGAAGTGGTAGAAATCATAAAGGAGAGAAGGTGCTACTGGTTTGTATCACATTATAGATTTAATAGGCAAAAATATTAAGTAAGTTAACCTAATTATAATCTTATATGGTTAAAAGGAGAGTATTAACAGTGGTATTTGGGGACATAAAAGATATAAAAGGGCTGAAACAAAACCACTAAAGATGAAAGATAAAATATTTAAATTAAAAGTACAGTGAGTAGGCTTGATAGCAGATTAGGCATAGCAGAAAAATAAGATTAATGAAATTGAGGGCATACCAATAGAAATTATCTAAAAGCACAAAAAGACTAATGGCAAAAAATGAACAGGGTCTCAGGAAGGTGCAGTACAATCTCAAATGCCTTACTACCTGTGCTGTTAAAATCATTGAAGATGAGAAGAGCAAAAGGAACATAAAAAAAAATTGCAGAAATAATAACAAAAAGGTTTTCAAATTTTATATAAACTCTAACGCTACAGATTAAAAAATATTAATGGACCAGGAGGCACAAAGAATGCTATACCAGTACTAACTGTAAACACATTGTTGAAGAACCACTGTAAACAGAGAACCCTGAAAACAACCAGAGGAAAAGCAATACAAAGACACAGAGGAAAAAAAATAAATATTGATAAAGAAAGTAACAGCATATCTCTTGTCGGAAAACAATACTAGTGGGAAGAATTTTAAAAGAAGCAAAATACTTAAAGTGCTGAAGAAAGAAAAGAAACAGACCCTTGACAACCTAAAATTTTATTATGAGAGATAATATTTTTCAAAAAGAAGATAAAATAATACATTCCAGACCTATTGAATTAAAAGAATTGTCACCAATAGCCTTGCACTATAGGAAAAGATTCAGGTAGAGAGGTGTTTTAGATGGAAATATGGACATACACAAATAAATGAAGAGCATTAAAAATGGTAACTACAATGGAAAGTGTTAGGGCTCTTTCTTATTAGCTAATTCATTTAAAAAATAATTGACTCAAAGCAAAATTATTAATAAAATATTATGGTGTTTATAATATGTAATGACATGTAATAATAGAAAACTTGGAGAGGGTAAAGAAATGGATACACTCACCCATAAGGTTCTTATGCTATATATGAAGTGGCATAATTTTACTAAAATGTAGATTTTGATAAATATACACATGTGTGTATTTAGGCAATAAGCTAAGAGAGGATAAAACAAGAATTCATATTCTCTCAATTGATGCATAAAAAGCATTTGACAAAATCTAGTATCAATTCCTGTCAAAATGTCTAAAGAAACTGAAATTATAAGGAAGCTCCTTAACCAGATAAAACACATCCTTTAAAACACCCACAGATAACATCTTACTTTAATAGTCATAGACTGAATGCTTTGCTTCAAAGCAAATTAAATACTTTTACCACTTTGATTGAACATTGTACCCAGATTCTGATAGATGTAATTGGTATGAAAAAGAAATAAAAGCTGTAATACTTTAAAGAATTTAATGTTTTATTTGTAGTGAACATAACTTTCTGAGAAGAAAATCTAAAGGAATCTACAAAAAACAAAAATTTTAGGACTATTAAATAAATTGAGCAACATTGTAGCATGTAATATAAAATATAAAAAATACAATTATTTTTTATATATTGATAAATACCAGAAATTAAAAATGGAAAAAAACAATATTTATATTAAATATTCAGGGATAAATCTGACAAACCTCATGTGATTCCAGCACACTGAAACCTGCACAATATTTTTGAGAGCAAACACCAAAATAGCAACTAAAATTAAGTGAGATGTATAACATTTCCCTGGAGCAGAAAACTCAATATTGACAATTTATCAGTTCTCCCCAAATTTCTTATAGAAGGAACACAATCTTAATCAAAATCTTCAGTGTTTAAAAAAAAAAAAAAAATGACAAGCTGATTCTAAACTCTATATATAAATGCAAAGACACAAGAATATCTAACAGGACTTTGAATAAAAACAACAAATTAGTTGAATTTTCCATCCCTCAATTTAAGACATGTCACAAGTTACAGTAATTAAGAAAATGTAGCATTCATGTCAAGGTAGAGCGATCAATGGCACATACTCGAATCCATATACAGACCACACATATTTGACATACTCATTTTTAACAAAGATGTAAAGGTAAATTAGTGCAGGAAAAAAACATCTTTTCAACAAATGGTGCTGAAACACTCAGAAAAAAAAAACAAAACCATTTACATTCATACTTCAGATTGCATAAAATTTAACTCAGAATCAATTATAGACCTAAGTATAAAGGCCAAAAGTGTAAAAATTTTAGAAGAAACCATAAAAGAATTTCATGTGACTTCTAGTTTGTCAAAGCTATTTAAAAATATGACACAAAAAGCACAATTTATGAGGGAAAGAAGTCACAAATTGAACTTCTTCAACATGTCTGCTTTTTAAAAATCCTATTACAAGAATTAGCAGATTGGGCACAAAGTGAAACAAAATATTTAAAAATGCCATAAAGAAATCATATTAAGAATACATAAATATTCAAAACCTAACAACCCAATTAAAAATGTACAAGAATTTGGACATGTATGGCTGGGTGCAGTGGCTCATGACTGTAATCCTAGCCCTGTGGGAGGCTGAGGTGGGTGGATTGCCTGAGTTCACATGTTCAAGACCAGCTTGAGCCAGAGTGAGACATCATCTTTAAAAATAGCTGGACATTGTGGAGGGTGCCTGTAGGCCCAGCTACTTGGGAGACTGAGGCAAGAGAATTGCTTAAGCCAAAGAATTTGAGGTTGTGATGAGCTATGATGCCACGGCACCCTACTGAGTGTGACAAAGTGAGACTCTATCTAAAAAAAAAAAAAAAAAAAAAATGTGAACATACCCTTATTAAAGAGGATATATGGATTATATATATATGCATACAAAAAGAGGTTCAATATCAGTAATCATTAGTGATATGAACACATTATTTCAAAGAGATACTACAGCATACCTCTAAATTGGCTAAAATTAAAATTTTGAAACAAGAGTTGTGGAAGATTTGGTAGAATTAACACTGTCATCCACTGCTGGGGGAAGTATCAAATGAAACACATCTTGCAGAGAAGTTTGCACTCCTAAGTATTTATCTAAGAGATGTAAAACCATAGGTCCAAAACATGCACCTCAATGTTTTATTCAGCTTTATTGTAAGACCCCAAAAATGAAAAATCAAGAATAAACAAACAAAAACACCCTAAATATATCTGCATCAATAGCAATGAAAAGGAATGAGGTTTTCAATCTATACAATCTGCACAATCTACTAAGAAAGATAGTTAAACAATTAATTATAAATAAATAAGGTACGTATGAGAAAGCTGTATCCCTCCCTAGGCATGCAGAGCCTAAGGGAGGGATGAGGATTAAAAATATTGTGGTATCCTGAATGCCATCCTGAAACAGAAAAAGGGCAGCAAGTAGAAATTCAGGAAATTAAGGCTCATTGTGACAAATGTACAGTATTACATAAGATTTTAATGGTAATTTTAAAAATGGTAAGGGAAATTGAGTGTGGGGTAACTCTTTTCATTTGAGCTTTTGAGGCATCAGCGTTCATATATCTTAATATAATAAGGCTGAGAGAGAAGAGCAAGACAAGAAGGAGGGCATTCTTCATGATTTCATTCACATATATACTTGTAGAAAGTACAAAATAACATAATCTGCACATTAGCAGATTACTCATTGCTTGGGCTCAATGGGTAGGAAGGAGGGATTATAAAGGGCCACAAGGAGCTTGGATGATACTGGGGGCATTCATGATCTTCTCTGTAGTAATGGTTTTATTGTATGTATGTACAGAGTTAAATATATATGCAATTGGTTGCATATCAATTATGCTTAAATAAAACTGTTTAAAGTCATTTACCTCTTTTAGGAGATGGCTCCTTCCTAGGATGGTGAGAATGGGCCAGAATAAGTTTATTAGCCTTATGGTTATAGGGCTCCTTTATGAAACTACACAAAAGGATTTAAAAATAATGCCTGTCTATCTAGATCTCTCTAACGCATCTGCCTCCTCGGGTCCTCATCCCCCTGCTATTTGAACCATCTTTCTCCTTTCCCCCTGAAGTCCATACCTTTGTTCTATTTCCAGTAGTTTCTTCTCATTATGAGCTTCTGACTTACACTGGTTATTTTATTTATCTCAGAGAATTGAAGCCATTCCAGAAAATCAGACCTTCCCACACAATACTCACACCTTATGTAAGGATATGAGAGAGAGCCCTAGAGACCTTTGAACTTACCCATCCAAAGCCTACTTTCAAAATTTACTGCAGTACTCAGAGACCCAGTTGTGGCCTCCACTCTCAGTAGGGATCCCTTCTTTAGATAATGAGTGCTTGTTAGCCATTTTTCTGTTCCACTGCTTTTGGGATGATCAGAAGTTTCCTTTGTAATCCCTCAGCTTGCTCCTGCATGGAGGTCTTACCTACATACCTCTTGTTACTCTGTTGTTTTGGCCTTACCTGTCCTTATTGACATTTTACAAGAATACTTTCTCCCTGCAGTTTTTTCTTCCTTTTTTTTTTCTAAGTTTGCTTTTATGTAGTTAATTTTGTTTTACTTGTGGAGGGGCTTCTTCTAGTTGCTGCACAATCTACTAAATTGTTAGATTTGAATATATTAAAATCAATGCAATGGTGTCATCTTGTACCCTCTATTTCTTGGCATTGTATATTTTTTTTTAAAAGAACTTTTTCTTTTATAAGAATTTGTGATTTTCAGGAAAATTTTCAACATAATAAAAAGAGTTACCCCACACTCAATTTTCCTTACCATTAAAATCTTACTTTCGTACAGTGCGTTTGTTACAAGGAGCATCCATACTTAATTTCCTTAATACGTACTTACTGTCCTTTTTCTGTTTCAAGATGGCATTCAGGATCCACAATATATTTAATCCTCATCCCTCCCTTAGGTTCCTCGTGCCTGTTAAGCTTTCTCATACCTTATTTATTTGTAATTAATTGTCTAACTATCTTTTTTTTTTTTTTTTAGTAGATTGTGCAAGTCATGGGAGAGAGTTCTATGCACGTCTCCCCCACTGCTGTATCCACATTCCATTGTATTCAGAGGTATTTGCTGAGTAAATAAAAGATGAAAAGAAATACATGCATGGATTAAATGTGGTTACACTAGCTTTCTCATATTAATAAAAGCTAAAATTGGGGTACCCCTTTAAAGAAAACACAGAAAATAAATTATTAGTATAGATAAAAATTATTTGGTTAGACAATGCTTTATCATAGATGTGTCCTATGAGAGGAAGTATTTTGTGAAAGAACTACTGTATGTTAAAATATTTTCAGGTCACTGATGTCATCCCTCATTATATTATATGAAAATTAAATTAATTTCAAAAGATAACAAATTTCCAGAATATATACATACCTATAAACTGAATGTATAAGTTATCAATTACTTGCATCATGATGAAGGTAAAGTTAAAATTGGTACTGTTTAAAAGTAATTTATTTTTCAAAATGTTTGTTCATTAGCTTTCAATTTATCTGAACCCTCCAAAATTGTATTAAAGGTATCTGTGTATATACAATATTTATGTAACATTTTTTAACTTAGCAGTGCATTCACAAATGTAACAGGAAATATGAGCTTGTCCTATACTTTAAAAGAATTTTATTGTTTTCTTTTTGATGTGTAGTTTTGTGTCCAGGTGGAGCAGTTTGTAGTTTTAAAAAAGACCATCTGTGGAAACCTACACGTTTTCAGCCATTCTTTCCTCTTAAAAGTAATGAACAATTTGGGGGGGGGGGCAAGGGAATCAGCTGTCTGTGGCGTATTGATATCAAACTGCTTTTATCCCCCACAGTAAGAGTGGGAGTCCTGTGGATAACAAATTATTGCAGTCAGGAACAGCAAGTATCTCAGGAACGTGGAGACAAGATGACTTCAATAAATCCTAAAAATGCCTATTCTCAGTGAAAGTTTAGGAACATCAAATTTGTTACCAAAACAATTCTCTTTCTGTCTTTCACTAAAGGGAGAGAACGGTTAATACTTTTCCTAAAATAATACCAATGTATCATCAGGTCAAGTATTTAGAGAGTTCTTCTTTGTGCCTATGGTCAAATTCATATAAAAAGTAAACATGGAAACACTGGGTCTTGACCTCTGTCTCAAACTTTAAGAGGATATGGTTCAATAAAACCAAATTAGAAGCAATTATAAGTGGATGAGAAGTAGCTTCACTACCTGATATATACCATTTGCCTGCTGTGTATATTTATTATTCCTTATAAACAAAACGTGAGATAGTTATTATGCGTATGCCTGCTTTACAGAAGAAAAAATAGGGTCATTCCACACCTGGCTGATTCAAAAATGCCAGAGTCTGCTCTGCTGCCATGAGAAATTACCTCAGACAGGTGGTTTAGACAACAGAAATTTATTTCGCACAGCTCTGGAGGCTGGAAATCCAAGATCAAGGTCTTAGCAGATTTAGTTTCTTCTAAGGCCCCCTCCTTGGTTTTCAAAGGCCCCCTTCTCGCTGTGGGCTCATGGGATCTTTCTTCTGTGCATGTGAAGCCTGGTGAAGCCCGGTGAAGCCTGGCGTCACTTCCTCCTCCCTCAAGGACAACACTCCTGTTGGCCTGGAGCCCCACCTGATGAACTCATTTAACCTTAACTGCCTCTCTCAAGATCCTCTTTCCAAATACAGTCTCATTGAGAGTCAGGGCTTTAACTTATAATTGTCTTTTTGATGGGGAGAGGTTCAATCCAGTCCATAATATTACTAGCTTACAGCCTAACATAAAACTAGAGAAATGTTTGATGCAAAGGAGACTCCTTGGATGGAATTGAGGAAGTGTTTAGATGGCTATCACGCCAAAGAAAGATTTAGCTGTCTCTGTGTGGTTTCAGAGGACTGAACTAAAACTGGTTTGAAAAAAGGATAAGAAATTGAGTTTTAGCTTTCAATACTAGTGAGATCAACTATAGATGCCCAACAGTGACATAGGTCTTTCCTACATGGTGAACTTTCTGTCCTCAAAGGAGTAAAAACTGAACCTAGTCGAAACTTGCTCTCTCCCATGTGACAATATTAGCCTCATGTGACTGTTGAGATTTACATTTTTTTTTTTTTTTTTAACCAGGGCTGGGTTTGAACCCACCACCTCCAGCATATGGGGCTGGTTCCCTACTCCTTTGAGCCACAGGCACCACCCTGAGATTTAAATTAATTAAAATTAAATGAAATAAAAAATGTAGTCCCTCAGTTGCCCTAGTCAAATTTCAAGTGCTCAATAGCCATGCAAATATTTACTAAAAAAAAAAAAAAATCAGCGAGATCCACAAATATAAGTTTGTGCTATTTTTTAATAATCTTAGCAATATTCACATCTAAGCAATGTTTATAATGTCTATAATTTTCACAATCTAAATGTCTTCACACTGGTTTCTGTGTGGTTGGCCTTCTCAAGGCAAATTTTTTTTTTTAAGACAAATTTTTTTATAGACCCTTACGTTACCTCCTTTGGTTTTTTTCCTACCTGGTATATGTTTCAAGGCTAAGTTGCCATTGCTGTGTCTGGGCTTCTCAGCCTTTTTTTCTGAGCCATCAAAGGTAAAATATCTATGGTGGAAAAGTCTGGCTGTTGACTTAAATCTGTCACTATCCAACTACAGTTACATAGAATCAACTAATAATGATTTATTTTTCTTATTCAAGAAAATGGTGAATGTTGCCTACTTAACTTCAACTACATACTTTATAAAAGCATACATACAAAGAAGAAAACCAAGACACAAAAAGAAAGATCAACCAGCAAGTACCCGTCAGATTTCAAACTAGAATCTATATTTTACAATTCTATTAACATTGCCTTCTTTTCAAATTCTATCTCCTACTTCTATTAATACCATTAAGAAAAATGTATCCTATGATAAAGTCACTGCTTTTTCCTCCTTCCCTGATATAACAATTCTTTTGGGAAAAAATGAGGATTTATAGTAATATTCAAAGACATATTTTTCAAGGTAGATGAATTTCATGAAAAAATTATCACTAAATATTTGTTTCAGAGACAAAGTTCTTTCAATGTTACTTTTAGGAAATTTGAATTTATATAAAACATGTATTTTATTAAAATACATTTAAATTTCAAAGCACTATCAAACTATACATTGGTTAGCACTGATTATAATGTATACTTCTATTTATATCTTTATATCTACATTGACACATATGGATTGTATCTACATATAGATAAATATAAATATAGATGTGGGAATAAAGATAGGTAGGTGTAGGCTTAGGCATAGATAGATCTATAGATACATGGTTAAGCATACATTTTAAATTATAATTATATTCTAATTTTGATAAAAATTAATCAAATTATACAGTATGAAAAGTCATTATCCTAAATGCTGTAAAGGTTCCAGAAATTATCCCTGCCTTAAAGGAACTTACCTTCTAAAAGCAGTGTTCAACATTTCATTTTCCTTTCTGTTATAGATAACTGTTTTTGTAAGTGCTATAATAGAAATATGCACAAAGTATATTAAAGAGCAAAGGCTATTTCAAACAGAAAGAGTTCATAACAGAACTGAAAATTCTTTTAGGGCTTGAAAGTGGAGTAGAATTTCAAAAGGGAAATATATTTTTTGAAAAGGTAAGTGCATGGATTGTTTTTGAAGATAATCTTGGCATCACTATACATGCTACCCTATAACAGTGGTTCTTAACCTTGGCTTCCCATTAGAGCCACCTGGGGAGCTTTAAATGCACACATGCCACAGTCCCTGCCCCTGAGATTATAATACGATTAATCTCAGGAGAGGCCTGGTCATAGGTTTTTAGGAGCTCTCTGGACGATTCTCACCGGCAGCCAAGGTTGAGAACCATTGCTTTAGATGATTGTCAAGAGGTTATGTGAAAGGGAAAGATGGCTGTTTTACAAGGCTGTTATAGAAATCTGATATTTATAACACATTTTTACTCATGAGACTTTATAGCCATTTGATAAAATCCACTCTTCTGCAGATGAAGAGGAAATAAAATAAAACTGTGACTTTCCCACACAATAGTTTTATAGCTGTATATATTCATGCATATATCGATATTATAGTTCAGAACTCTTAAATGCTAACATTACAATAATAAACACTTTTCTTCAAAGTAAATGTTATGAAAACGGTTTGCTTTATAATTGTCAAGAGCACTGTTTAAGCCATAACAATGTTCTGACATTGGTCAAAACAAAGAGCATAGCGTCAAGCATCACTCAGGATTACTGGTGGATGGTAACTGAACATGCTTACCAACAAATAAGACTCCAGAGGAAATTCTTTTATGTTTTATCTAAGCAAACTATGGACAGGAACAAGTTCTTCTTGTTCTGACCCCTCTTTACTGTTCAACTTATTAATTCTATCCTCTTCAGTGGATAGAAGGACTTGTCTCCACTATCATTTAAAACAGACCCCTCTCATTTTGTTTTGTTTTGTTTGGTGTTTCAATTTTTTTTTTTTCAGAGAATATATTTCAAGCTGTGATCATGTCTTCCAAATATCAGCCCCAGGAGAGCAGGGAGGTAAAACGCTTTGTTCATCACAGAGTACCAAGCACCTAATGCCAATTTCATTTTAGTAGTCCAAGGTAGTGTTCAATGAAGAAAGTAAATGAATAAAGAAATACAACTTCGAGCATGTGTATAATACAGAAACAAATCTAGCCATTAGAATAGAGCTTCCAGACGTAGACCTTTGCCCCAACTGTTTACATGTTATAAGAGTGTGTAGAGCAATGCAATGTTCAGCTTCTCTTTTAGCTATGGCCAACAATTTAATTAAAATATAAATTATTAATAAGGTAAAAGGCAATTGAAAATATCGTTGGTCAAAAAATAGTTAATATCCAATGGTTTTTATCAAACATGGAAAATTACAGGTTCTGTTACATCAGAGGATAATAGAGTTCTTGTAAATTATGCAAAAGAAGACAGCAATGTGAAATTAGATATGAAATTGGGAAATGACATGGGTTTTGTTAAATAGTGGGACTATTTTTTTTAAAAGAAATATCAATCATAAAGATATATTAATCTGATTCCTGGACATAAAAAGCATGACTTGGTCTTAAGTAAAAATGTAGTGGAACTGCCTTACAACCTCCACGTAGGCTGTCATGAATAGCTGTTTCTACAGCTGTGTATCATGCTTCTGCATTTGTGGTGTGCATCATTTGAGCTGTAAAAGTGAGATAACAGCAGATAGTTGTAAAACAATGAAACATCTCTTACAAAATAATGTCACCTATCATGAGGGCAGATTAAGAGGCATGATCCCCAATGGTAGGGGAAAGGGTACTGACCATGGAAATGGTGTTAATTCTTTTCTAAATGTTATGCATTCAGTAAATTCATGCTATATTAGCAAAAGAAATATCTATTATCTCTGAATAGTTACTAAGATAAATACCATATTGCTGAAACAACTAAGTCTTTTAAAACAGCATGCTTGATTGTGTTAAATTTATTTTTAGATATTCAAGTTTTACGTGGATGAAAGTTTCAGAGATGTAGGTACAAGTGATAAGGTTAATTTGTGCTTATTAGAGTGGGTCTGAGTTCAGTTGTATAAATAACTGTAAATGATAGATGTATACAGAATAGAAATTACAATGAATAGGCTTTAGAAGCAGCATTCATAGAATAGTGATTTGGTTAATAACACTTGGCAGACTCTTTGTTTTTCATAGATTGCTATTTACAATTCTAACTCATGAGGCAACTGTTTCATAGTTTCTTTTAGGATTTTCTGACGTACATACTTAAATCATGCAACTTTCGTGAGATTATTGTGCAGGACCAGCAATGCCAAGAGAAGATTCTCACATCACTGTGGCTCAGTAGTCATCTACCCTTACTACTATATGAGGAACTCCAGACACTTCAGCATCCAGTTATGTGAGAACCTATGTGAAGAGTTGGACAGAGCAACACAGTTCTTGAGAATGCTACAGTGTATATCACACAATGCTCGGTATTCTTTCAAATATAACGATAAACAAGAATTTAGTCTATCCTTTTCAGTTTTAACCACTTAGGATGGCTTTAAATATTAAATGCAGTAGAGCTCTTAAATATATATTTCTCTCTCAATAACCCTTCTAGGTTACCATACTTTAGTTTTAACTTCTTTACTCTCCTTGATAAATTATAATATGTTTAAGCCTGCAAACAACTGTCATTTGCCTCTCTTAATGCAATGGATAGCCCTGTAACTATACATAATATGCAGTAAATAAATGTATGTTTAATTAATTCATGTTATCAAGTATATAGCCTGATACCTACCAAAATGTTTTTCAAGAAAAGCATGTTGTTAAGCAGATGGGATTATTTCATTATTTGTATTCCATGGATTTAGGTTCTCAATTTATTTAATTTATTCCTTCATTCTTTTACATTTTTCTTTCTCTTCAATTTACAATTACAGTTGCTCACAGTTGTCTCATATAACATTAGGGGCATAATGTAAAGATTTGGGAAAAATAGGAAGAGAACCTGTAAGCCATGGTAATTCCTTAGAATTTATCCTAAAGGCACACTACTATGTACTCAGAATTATTTTAGGCAGTAGAGATAATAGCATAAATAAGGCAAGTATAGTCTTTCCCTTGATGGAGTTTTGAGTTTAGGAGAGAAAGCAGAATCAATGCCTAAACTCCAAAAAGAAACACATAGTACAATGTGATCTTTTAATATGGAAATTAAACTAATTTTAGCAGTAAACATTTCTTGTTTAAGGGACTATAGAACAGTCAGATTTTTCCTATCATCCCCAATCTTGTGCAGTGTAAAATCTTACCATCTTTGCCCATGGTTTGATTTGTATATTAATTTAGTGAGACTGCAATCTTAACAAAGATATAACTCTCTTAAATAGATTTTCACATTAGCCAAAAATATAATTTTTACTTTTTAAAAGTGTGACATCAGTACGTTTTACTATTATAACCATTACAAATCTCATCATGCAATTGGATATTTAATTGTTTACAATTTTCATAATGACTAATAGGGTAAATATTCTTACATGCTTGAGTTGTCAAGAGCCAGACAAGAAGAGTATTAGATATTTGAGACATACAACAGATAGTAGACATTGAAGAGAGAGATTTTGGGAAGAGAAAAGGTAGGAAGAGAGTTCAGAATGATATGTTGGCGTGCCTCCTATTAAAGAAGAGGCAGAAGGCAGAGTTAATTGTGTTCACAAGACTCTTAGACTGTAGCACAGTTCCAAGCAAATTTAAGCCAGGTTCCTGTGGCGTTGTCAGGCTAAAATCACCTGTTGAAGGAGTTTTTCATCTCACCAGCTAACCTCCCAGTAACCTCACTCTGCTATGTCCTTCATGCTCACATGCAGCTCAGCCTTGGTGCAAACTTGCTGGAGAATCCAGAAGGGTAGCAGCTAGTGTCTTCATATCTGCAGCAGGAGATGGGCAAAACATATTTTCATGACTTCTATTATACATAGATCTCTCTCTGCTCTTTTTATGTTATTGGGTGTCCTAAACCATAATTCAAATCGTTATTTTAGATAATAATTGCTACATGAAGGATATGAATATAGTTAAGGCTCATAATGTTCCCAGTTGAACAACATTCCTAAGCGGTGAAACATCTGTTATCACTGGATGGTGATGTTGTTATTATTAATTTTAACTTCTAGGAATTTAAGAATCATAAAGTTATACTTAGATTTGATTGCAAAGCAGTGTTCATGTTATTGTTGTTCTTGTTTTGACTGCTTTTAACGGCCTTGGGCATAGCAGGACCAGAAACTCAGCTCTTAGCATTTGGGCCCAGAAGTCTCATTCCCCCATGATACAGTATGTGCCTTTTCCTATTGCCTGACTAGGCTTAATGCCAGTTCTCTTCTGAAATTCCACTGGTCCCTACTCCTCCCGATCACGGTGCAGTCGCTCAGTACCTTGCCGGGGCCATGGTAGGAGAGCATATGGAGTGTCCCGCCTTGGGAACATTAGAAACAACAGCAACAGCAGGCCTGCTGGTGGGGAAGCAGCATCTTGTTTGTTAAAGTCAACCCTCTACCCACTGAAGCAGCCCCAGGCAGAGAGGCCACATAGCCAAGAATGTCAGAAAATATGGAGTGTCCCAGACCTTCACCCAGATTGGCATTTCAGGCAGGAAGACAGCCTTTGCCTGGGGGATGTCACTGCAGAGTTTGACGGTTCTTTGTAATTAATCAACAGCTTCAGTGAAGGTATCAGGCTGTATCAAGAAGAGTGAATAAGGATAAAACTTCACATGAGTATAGAGGAAACTAGATTTATTCTCAGCAAAGACGATGTCACAATGTCATCTTCTCTCCAGAGGAGCATGTTCCTTCATCTACAAAGAAAATCACTGTTCTTGCCATTGCTCTATCACGAATTTTAGATATAACTGTGAACATAGGTGGATCTCAGTTTTCTCCTGTGTAAAATGAAGCAGTGGAAACGAGGTCGCTGAGAATCCTTACAGATTTAACATTCTGTGTGACTCTGCAAGCATTTCCCATCTCTATCTAGTAGACAGAGATGGCTTCCTTTCTTACCTGAACTTAGAGGTCATTTGAATGAATTTTCCCATGTCTCCTCACTTTACCTCTTTCACTCAATTCTGCTACATTTGTGATTATTAAGGAGCTATCTTGAAGCAATATTTAAGGTAATAATGTTCCACTCCTCACGTACCATATTCTCACATGCCTCTTATCTTCAGTATGTGTCAATTCTTGAACAAAATACTTTCCCCCCAATTTTTTTCCCAACTTATTGATTCTTATTTATCTTTGGAATTAATCAAACTAAACCATCTAGAAATTTCTTTTAAATCCATTCCATTCAGTGCCTTTCACATTCTTTATTTTCCTACATTAGTGTGTATATATTTTACACTCAGACTCTCTTCATTTGGAGATTGCTTTATCCCCTTCCTTTCTCTCCTCTTAAGTTAATGTATTTATCTAAATTTAATTCCATGACAATGGTGGTAAAACTTTCCATACAACTGCTTGGGAAATATAGGAAGTAGTGATTGTGTTGTTTTTGGATGAATAAGCCTGGTTCTCATGACAAGATATAATGTCAACCACTTAATGTAAATGAATTAAGCTGAACTTTTTTTGTATATGCAAATCAATTCCCAGAATAATTCCCTGTGACTAATGCCTACATCTCTATATCTGGGTATTAAGGTGTAGCTGATAATAGAAATCTGTCCAAAATAGGGTAGTGAAGATTTTAGGCCATTTTGCCAGTATTTTTTTGCTTATTAAATAATTCAGACTTAGTAATTATATTTTTGAGAGATAAGTATTTCTATTGTTTCTCTGAATAGTTATGCAGTCTTTTCAGTCTTTGTTTTTAATTTTGAGCCAGTATTCATGAGAGAAAATTAGTAAAACTTTTGTAGAAAAAATGCACATTTAAAAAACTGTCCAAAAAGATTGCTTTAGAAACCTCCAATGTTTAACAAAATTCTTCCATATATATAGGGTCCCCTTACTATTCCTAATGTTAAATTCAGCTCTTGCTCTTATTTGTCTTTAAATAAATTCATCAGAAGCTTTTCTATTTTTATATTCTTTCGACAAAATAGAAACAGTTTTAAGTTTAATTGGTTGTTTGTATTGTTAGTTTTATATCTAACTTGTTTTACCTTTAAAATTTTCTTCATTTCTCCATTCTCTGGATTCCCTCTGTGATTATTTTTTCTAGTAGAATTTTGAGCCCATATTACATGTCTGCTCTTTCTGTTACCCCTTCCCCCAGCCCCACCTCACCCCATATGGGACATGGGAGAACCTGGTGTAGGCATTGGAGAAAACAAGGATTTGAGACTGTAGTATTGTCATAATACTCCACGACGTCCTAAGAGAAGCAGTGTAAGTTATCATTCGTTCACCACCTGAAATTTCCTAAATGTTTACATTGGATTTGGGGAGGGGGGTAATTTGCACAATAATCATAATTTGACAGATGGAAAACATCGAATTTTAGAAGGCTGAATAGATATAAGTTCTCATAACCAGTAAATAATGGTGCTGTGGTTCAAATACTGTCAAAAAAAATGTGCTGAGGGGCGGTGCCTGTGGCTCAACGGAGAAGAGCCGCATAGAATCCCCATAAACTTCAAAAAAAAAAAAGTGCTGAAGATGAAAAAAGATAAAAGATAAATGTAAAAAAAAGTGTGTAGAGGTGAGTTGTGATAGAAATATATACATAGAAGGCAACCAATAATCCTGGAAATGGGGAAATACAGGAATAGTCCCAAGACATGGTGAAGCTAGAGCATCTAGGATAGTCCTTTTATACAACTGGCTATGTTGTACAAAGCTTCTTGCAGTGAGTCAGTAGGTCGGCATAAGGTTAGGGTCTTGAAATATTGCCTAGTGACTGTGACACTGAATTAATAAATAGTTTATGTTTACCAAGATTGACAGTTTACGGTCTTTGTAATGCTAGAGAGTTTGTAAAAGCAAAGACAGGCAAATATATTAGCTCATCAGATTTTACCGCTCAGACATGTTTGCTAAATGTGGGGTCAAGGGGTGGGTTTTTTACTTTGTGATCTTGTACCAAGTTCTCTGGATGATGTTATCCTTAGAGTACTAGGAATACCTTCTTCAGAACTTTCTGTGGTTCTAAAACTGCTTACCTTATAATATGAAAGCATCAAGAACAGGTACGTTTCTAGAGTGTGCATTATCTGAGTGCCCACACACACACTTGTTTTTTGATGTGGTTCAGGAATTTCCTCCCCATATGCTCTATTCTTTGGCTTCCTAATGGCTCATTTTACGATATGATGCCATTTCACACATGAATGAATTGGAACACATAAGAAATGATTGCCCGCTGTGAGTTCACTCCCAAATCCCTTCTCTTTTCTTATTGTTCATTCATTTGAGCCTCTATAACCATGTGCCAAAAATTATTCTTTTCACTGCTTGGTATTTACACTCTGTCTGCAAATCTACTCTATCCCACCCTCAAAGAAAACATTTAGATTTAGTTCATAGTTCTGAAAGAGTATTTGCATTGTAGATTTCCTTTTAACATTTGCAGAGAAAATGAGAGACACCTCATTCCCTAATGCTCCCATTAAGGTGTATTTGTGTAAAATTAATTGGAAAAAATCAATACTGTATATGATTCACTTATAGACCCAGATATTTGCTTAGCATTGAGGTGATATAAAAATTTGCAAGAAGTCATGGTTTTTCAGAATATAGTCAGTGTGATACAAATATTCATTGTGTTTTTATTTATTTGCTTTTATTTGTTAATAAAATGGGTTTTTCTTGTCTACCTTCACATTTTTGGGCTTTGTCTTTGTGACTAAAAAGCATCTAGCTTGGTTTTCATTTATAAGAAAATAAAACTCATGCACTTTGTATAAAGGAATCCATTGATGGATAAATAAGACATGGTCCCTATCCTCATGGAGCTCATACTATGATATGAAAGATAGATATTAAATAAGTAATCGTAGGTAAGGCTATTTAGAACATGCTATTCAGTTCTATAAACTTCAGTTTTAACTAGACCATGGCACCATGGAAGATTTGTGAAAAATGATCTCAAAATTAAGACTTGATGATAAATTAGGCTTTTCCTAGCCTCCCTAAGAAAGACAGACAATTTTAATTGCCTGTCTTTCAGGCAAGCAGACTACCTCTACTAAAGATTATCATTCATAAAGAAAGAGAACTATATCTCATGGTTTCTCTAGCCCAGTACAATGTGAAGGTTGAGACATGCAGAAGTTAAAGTGGCAAGACTACAGTATGAAGTTTCTTTTTTTCCATTTAAATAAAGTCTAAGAACAAATTAAAATATCTCACTGTGATAACAAATATGAAGTTTCTTTTTCCATTTAAAAAAGTCTAAGAACAAATTATAATATCTCACTATGATAAAAAAACAAATTGATTGTGAGCATGTAAGAAACGTCAGTAAGAATATTATGACTTACCTATGACACGTACTAATCAGTGGCTTTGACTAAATATGACAATTGCAGGGTTGTCAAACATTTTAGTCCAGTAAAAAAAAAAAAAATGCAAAAGGGATCATATTCCGGAACTTGGTGCAGGTTCAAAGAACCATAGAAATAATGTATATTGCAGAAGAGAGAGAGGGATCTAGCCAGGAAGTGTACAGTAGATACTGCATTACAGGTTTTGGAGAAATTTTGATTGCTGGCTTATTTATTATTAAACTTTTGCAATGTCTCTTTGCCAAATTCCATTATTATCAGTTTTCCTTGGGAAAAGGGAAAAAGAGTTTGATTAGACATCTAGAAAAAGCTCTTGCAAGTCTGTAAGTAGCCATATAGAATGGATAGGATGCAATAAACTTAGAGATGAATATATCAGTATTTAAAATGAGAGAAGTCCATTTCATGAAGAATAAACTAGTGAGATCACTATGACTTTACATAACTTTTATATAATTAGTCTCAATACCCCTTAACTAGGCTTTTGGAGGATAAATGGCAAAAATAACAATGACAATGACAATAACAACAAAAGGAAACTGATTTCAGGGACTAAAACACAACTGGATGAAGTCAAAATTACAATAAAATTTATAGACTACTATATCTGAGAAGTAACTGGGGAAATTCACAAGATCAAAGAATGACCTGAAGAAATTGGAGCCTCAGGAGCTGAAATGAATCAAATACTTCCAAGATCTTTGTTTCCATCAATCTCTCATCATTGTCCGTTCGTAGCTTCATTCTGCAGACAAGCTTGCTCCTTGTGCTGGGGAAGACGGCTGTTGTTAGCTCTAAAGTCTCATCCTCCAGGTTTAATAATCTCAGAGAAAAAAATAAAACATTTTCCCCAACTGTATAAATATAAGGGAGGGACTCAGACTGTACTTATTAGGCTTCCTACCCACTTTTTGGCCCTTATCACAGCTTCTAAGGGAATAAGATAAAATCAATGGATTAGGAGGTACCTGAAATTATTGATTTTTACTTTTCAATTTTCCTCTAGAATTATCAGGTCACATTAATCACCCCTGAATTGATACCCTGGAGTACTAGTCAGTCATAAAAAGGAATGAAATAGTGTCTTTTGCAGCAACCTGGATGGACTTGGAGACCATTCTCCTAAGTGAATCATCTCAGGAATGGAAAAATAAACACCACTTGTACTCACTAATAATTGGGAGCTAAATGATGGGAACACATGGGCATAAAGAGATATAAAGGACAATAAAAACCAAGAAGGAGGGGTTGGAAGGGAATAGGGTCAAAAACTACTAGGTACAATGAAAACTATTATGATGAGGGGTGCACTAAAAGCCTTAATTTAAATATGACATGTGGTGTCTATGTAACAAAAACATTTGCACAGCCTTCAAAACACACAAAAAAGAAATTATCAGGTAATAGTTCTCTTTAAGGGTAGATGTGCAATTTATCCTGTAGGGGGAACTTAAGTTATCCACGGACTCCTTTCCCTGATATGTATCAGGACCAGTAGGGGCATAGTGTATCTGGAGGATGATTTGGAGATTTTTAAAAAGAAGCAGAGATTTTAAAACTCTTTGTTCGTAAGTAAGTGATTGTTCTTTTGAGAATTCCTTTCTTGGTTTTCAGTTTTGTTCCTCATTTTAGTCGTGTATTTTCTCTTGGAAATCTGTGCAAATGGTGGCAAATGGGACCTAGTTTTGCTTATGAGGCTGAATAAGAACAAATATGGGGTCCAAGAAAAATAATCTTAATGGAGGCTGGGAAAGACTTTAGACTGACCAAAAGAATGTTTATAGTATAGAGAGAGTAGACCAGTCCATCATGACAGATGGTCCAGTAACACTTTGAGAACAAAATGCCCTTCACTTGTGAAATTATTTTGTCTATAGTTCCCTATCTGGGTACACATATTTTTCTAAAATATAATACAGATAGATAAACTGGTCATTTCATTCATATATGTTATCTATTTATAATTTCTCTTTATCATTTCATAGAAACAGGGATTTATTAATATCAGTGTTTCCTTCAAGATCTTGCTTCTAATTTGGGGGGATAAAAGTGGAAGTGTCATATTATAGTTCTATTTTTAACTTTTTGAGGAACCACCATACCCTTTTCCATAGTGCTTACACCATTTTACAAGCCTATCAGCAGTGCACAAGAGTTCCACATTCAAAGTGGTGTGTTTTTATCTTGCATTTATTTAACGACTAATGACATGGTGTACTTGTTGACTTGTTTTTCATTTAGATCTCCATTTCTATAAGCTGTCTGTTCTGGTCTTAATTTTTCCAGTCGCTTGTCTGGAAGAGTTCTTTATTCATTCTAGATATGAGCTCTTTATTGGTGATATATTTATTCCAAACATTTTCTCTTACTCCGTGGTATCTTGACTTGGGATCAAAGGCTGCCCACTGGTCGGGTCCAGAAGGCTGGGTGGGTCCCAGGGGACTCTTATCCTCTTCATCACTGTTTTCCTGCTCAGGCAACTGAGGGTGCTGCAGAGGAGGCGGCTGGTGCTTATTCTGCTTCTTTTGTTTCAACATTATGGCTGCAGCGATAATTACCGTGGTATTTGGAGGATAGTAAAGAACCGGCACGCTGGGATTCCATTTCCAGGGAGGAGGTGGTGGCGGTGAGACGTGAGGCTGAGGCTCCTGCCGTTTCACTTCCAGAAGGTCTGGGGGCCCTGGGCAGCAGGGGGCGAAATTCTCCAGTAAACTGTCTCTTTCCATCCCTGCCAGGCATGGCCGCAATCTCAGACTTTCCCTTTGCTCCGTTCCTGGGTTCCCCTTCTTGTGCACTTGCATTTATTATCTGTAAACCTACTTCTTATTATCATTTCCCCAAGAAATTTGGGTCCCAGCAGGTGGGCATATGGGCTCTTCAGATCGACACCAGCCCCTCAAAACCTTTGATTGCGCCCCCCACTGTAGCACAGCATCCTAGCTTCATCCTGGACGCAGTCTCGGCGTTCTACACAGTTATTGTTGTTGTTGTTGTTGTTGTTGTTGTTTAAATTTTAGATTCATATTGGGGCACATACGATTTTATTGCTTTTGTAAGACTGAAGTGCAGGTGGTAGTTGTGACCTTCACCCAGGAAGTGTGCACTATAGTCGTGCCACGTACCCGTTGGGTAGGACTTTACCCCATCCTCCCCTCCCTCCGCCTTCCGTGAATCTAATCAAGTTTTTCTCCCAAGTGAGCGTGCAGTGGTTAGTGCTGCACTTACTCTGTACTAAATTAGGATCAATAGGAAACCTCGCTTGTTTTTTCCCCCTGCTGAAGAAAATATTTTATTTCTCTCTTAGATGGCTGAGAGGATACATATGAAAAAACCCTTATCAGTGGGTTTTATATCTTCATATGACTTCATGTTACTAATAAGTATCCTTTCGCTTCAGGTTGAAGCACTCTGGTTAGCATTTCTTGTTAGGCAGGTCTAGTGGTGATGAACACCTTCAGCTTTTGTTTGGGATAATCTTTATCTCTCCTTTATTTCTAAAGGACAACTTTTCTTAGTTGGAAGTTTTTTTTTTTTTTTTTTTTTCTTTTCTTTCCCTCTTCTTTTTCTTTTAGCACACTGAATATATCATCCCCCTATCTCCTGGCCTGTAAGTATTCTGAGAAGTTTTCTAAGTGCCTATGGAGGTTCCCTGGTATGAGAAGTTTCTTTTCTCTTGCTACTTTAAAAACTTTCTCTCTTTGATTTTTGACAGTTTTATTATAATGTATCTAGGTTAAGTTCTCTTGGAGTTGTCTTTATGAGGACTGATGAGCATCATGTACTGTGGAGCACCCATGGAGCCAAGAACCTGACTGTAGCTGGAGTGACAGTGGCTTTGAGGCCAGGAGCGCTGGTTAGCCCATTGTGATGGTGGCTGTACTGTTCCAGACAGGGTGCCCACAGAGAAGTTGTGGAGCTTGGTCTGCAGCATGTGCATGAATAGACCAACTATAGAGCTAAGATCTAAAGTGGAGGTGGTCACAGAGCAACCTCAGCTCTGGGATGGGGGTGGCAGGTCTAGTCCTAGAGAAGCATAGCTGTAACTTTTTCAGAGGTGGGGTACAGCAGTGTTTCCCTCTTAGGGGTCCACAGCTGCTATGGCTATTCCTTACATCATTGATAAAAGGAGCCAGTGTCCTCTGTGGAACAGACCACCAGGGTTGGTGCTAACAACATATGGGATCCTCCACTGTGAAAGCCATGGGAAGTTCATGGCTGCCGTGGTGCTGCTGAAGTCCTCAGCAGCAATGGTTACCAGGGTCAGCCACAGAGTAGGTTTCTGACAATTGTGATGGCAACCGCCATATGGTTGCCACAGATAGCAACTGCCTTTTTCTATCATCCTAGCTGTCTCCAGATGTCTCCACTAATTTCCTCAGCAATCTTCTATGTAATTGTTTTCCCTTTAATCTCCGCTGTGTTACTGTAGGTTCTTAAATGGACTCTTGAGCCCTTCTAAGGCTATTTTCATTTATAAATATCTGTCTAATTTATGGATATCTGTCTAATTTATGGATATCTGTTGATTTTTATAGAACAAAAACTGGTGACTCCTACCATGCTATGTTGCTGACATCACCTTGAAAACTCCATGTCCCTTAACTGTCACCCTTTTTTCCCTATCTGCTCATTCCCTAAGAAACCACTAATCTACTTTCTGTCTTATTGATTTTTTCCTCTTCTGGACATTCCACATGAATGGATTCTTCCATTTGGCATAATGTTTTCAAGGTTCATTCACGTTATAGTATGTGTCAATACTTATCTCAATTCATTTCCTGTTGCTTATAACAGAATACCTGAAACTAGGTAATTTATGAAGAAAAGGAATTTATTTCTTAGAGTTATGGGGGCTGATTGAAAAGTCCAAAGTCAAGGGGCTGAGTCTGGAGACAGCCTTCTTTTTGGTGCAGATTCCAGAGGCAGTACAGGGTATCCTATGGTGAGGAGGCTGGGTATGCTAACCTGCTAGCACACTTCTGTCTTCCTCTTTTTGTAAAGCCACCATTTCATTTACTCTGATGGTAATGCATGAATCCATTCATGAAGAGCCCTCAAGACCCTATCACTTCTTAAAGACCTCCTTTTTCAATATCATCACATTGGGGATTACATTTCAACATAACTTCTGTAGAAGAGAAATATTCAAAGCACAATAGTCCTTCATTCCTTTTTTAAGACCAAATACTACACCATTGTATGTATATATCTGTTTTGTTTATTCATTCATCTTTTAATGGACATTTGAGTTGTTTCTACCCTTTTGCATATTTTGAAAAATGTGGCATTAAACATATTCAAATTTTTGTGTGGCCACATTTTCATTTATTCTGGGTATATACTCAGGAATAATATTATTAGGTCACATAGTAATTATATGTTTCATTCTTTGAAGACCTGCCAAACTGTTTTTTAGAAGCTGCACCATTTTAGATTTGCAATAGCAGTTTTTAAGATTCTGGTTTCTCCACATTCTAATACTTGTTTGTTATGTACCTTTTTTATTTTAGTCATCCTAGTTTCTTAGTGGTTTTTGATTTGCATATCCCTGACAGCCCATAATATTGGCGTCTTTTTTTGTATGATTCCTTCCCATTTGTATATCTTCTTTAGAGAAATACCTTAAAATCCTTAGCACAATTTTTAATTGAGTCATTTCTCCTCTTCTTTTATTTAATAGTAAGTGTTCTTTGTGTACACTGGATATAAGCTCCTTATCAGATATGTGATTTGTAAATACAGAAGAATCACCCAAGGGACTATAACAAACTGGTCACCATTTGGAAGTGCTCAACATAAGGAAATAGGCCTACTGTACTGACACATAGTGGTGTATATCCAGTCTGTGAAAGGTGGTCAATGTAGAGAGGTGGTCAATTGTGGAGGTTCTACTGTATTTTATTTTGTTTTTATGGGTTGTTTTTTAATCTTCCTAATAGTATGTTTGATGTGTGAACATTGTCAATTTTGACAGAGTCCAATTTGTCTTCTTACTATAATTTATTGCTTGTGTTCTTGGTATCATTATCTAAGAGTTCATTGCAAAATATGACATTATAAAAGTTTACACTGACCTTTCCTTCTAAGAGTTTTATAGCTCAAACATTTAGATCTTTGGTACATTGGGGTCAGTTTTGTATATTGTGTCCAAATTTACTCTGTTGCATGTGGCTATTGAGTTGCCCCAGCACCATTCATCATTTATTGAAAAGAGTATCATTCCTCCTTGAACAGACATGGCACCTTTGTTGAAAATCAATTGAACAGAGATATATATGTTAATTTATGGAATCTCAATTTTATTTCATCTTTCTATAAGTCCATCTTTATTCCAGCACCACCTTGTCTTGTTGTTAAATTAAAACTTAGTGTGAGTCCACCAAGTTTGTATTCTTTTTTTTTTATTATTGTTAAATCTTAGCTGTGTACATTAGTGCAATCAAGGGGTACAATGTGGGGGTTTCATATACAATCTGAAATATTCTCATCAAACTGTTCAATGTAGCCTTCATGGCATTTTCTTAGTTATTGTATATAGACATTTGTATTCTGCATTTAGTAGGTTTTGCCTGTACCCATTCTAAGATGCACTGTAGGTGTGGTCCCACCCTCTACCCTCCCTCCACCCTAACCTCCCCCCTCCCTTCCCCTTCCTTGGCCCTTTCCCCATAGTCTTGTGGTATATTGGGTTATAGCCTTCATATGAAAGCTATAAATTAGCTTCATAGTAGGGCTGAGTACATTGGATACTTTTTCTTCCATTCTTGAGATACTTTGCTGAGAAGAATATGTTCTAGCTCCATCCATGTAAACATGAAAGAGGTAAAGTCTCCATCTTTCTTTAAGGCTGCATAATATTTCATGGTATACATGTACCACAATTTGCTTGTCCATTCATGGGTCGATGGGCACTTGGGCTTCTTCAATGACTTAGCAATTATGAATTGGGCTACGATAAACATTCTGGTACACATGTCTTTGTTATATCATGATTTTTGGTCTTCTAAGTATATACCTAGTAAAGGAATTATAGGATCGAATGGCAGGTCTATTTTTAGATCTCTAAATATTCTCCAAACATCCTTCCAAAAGCAACGTATTAGTGTGCATTCCCACCAGCAGTGTAGAAGTGTGCCCTTTTCTCCACATCCACGCCAA
>CAUYPK010024880.1:0-26000 GCA_963574355.1 Loris lydekkerianus
CCCCAACAATTCCCTCTTTTGTTTTTTGTATGGCGGATAAACATAGCCCCTGTCTTAGGTTGCCTTCTCTTGGAGTTTCAGTCTTACCCGTCATGGGGATACAAACATCAATGGTTTGGTCCCTGTCTTAGGTTGACTGAATGCAGAGTGATCTTACCCGTCTTTGGGTGCTATGAATGTAATCCACTGTGCAGCCTTTCCATATCCTGTCTTAGGTTGTCCCATCTTTGGGAGTCTTACCCATCATTGGTGCTATGGAGGGCGGTGAAGAATAATAGATTCTTGGTTAATGAGCCGGTAATATTGGACCTCGACCTGATTTAACTGCCTCTAACCTTTTTTAAGGATACAGGGCCCAAAGGTGAAGGGTAAATAAGGGTAGCAGGGGAAGAAGGTAGGGTAAAAAACCACGTAGGCCCGTCCACAGGGGATTTTCTAAAATTTCTTTTTTCTCTTTTCTAGATCTTCTTGGAGTGTTTTGATCTTGTTTTGCACGATCTCAGATCTGTTGGCATAAACGTAGCACTTCTCCCATCTCTTTTTTCAATGGCAGATACCATAAACATAACTTGAAGAAGTGGTTTACATAATATTAAATATGGATAAAATTATAAAATATCCACTAGCACTAATATGGTAGCTATCTAACCAAATAAATATGTTTTTGCTGGAACTATAATAATATTCCCTAATGTTAAAACTGTATAATTTAAAAACAAATTCCAAACATATCACATTTTATTCACACAAAATCCCATGAAGGAGGTGAAAAAAATATTTCTAACTCAATTTAGTGTTAAGAATCCAACAGTAAGGATAAATATGTGTTTTAAATTGATATATTTTGTCTCTGAGCTAGGTATCTTTCTAGTCTTTAAAACTCAGAAGGTGTACCTGTCCGGGTTTGTGATGCCAGGTCTCCAGCCCAACCCAGGGCCTCGTTGGAGCTGGAACACTAGGTCTCTGGCCCAGCCAATGAAACTGTCTGGATGTGGGCGCTGCACCAGCTTTCTCCAGGTAGGTCTCATTTGGGTCTCAGGTGTTGAAGTACCTTAGAAGTCACAGTCAATATTAATAGGAGTGAGCATCTGAGCAGCAATCTCTCAGCAGCAGTCTTAGTAGGGGAGCTACGATCAGGCATCCTCCGAGCAAGAAGCGGACCCAAAGGAGGAGCCCCTGCTAACTTGTCTGAAAGCTATTTATAGAAGTAATCCCATGGCCACCTATGCCAAATGCTAACCAATAATGTATTAATACATACTTTCCTGCTCTCGTGCATTTCTCTAAGGAGAGCCAATGATGTTAAATCCCTTCCCCAGTCCCTTATTGCCAAGATATTTCTCACAGGTGCCTCCTACATGTACCTATTATGTGGTGAGAAAGACTTTTCCAAACATGCATAGAATCAGTCTCAGAATATTTTAGACTAATTTAGGTTGCATTTGTATAATTCTACAGTATTTGTAAAAAGTGAAACTCATATACTCTTTCAATTCCACCCATTTTCTTTAACTCCCTACATAAATGAACAATAAAATAAACATTAGTAAAATAGACTTAGAACTTAGGGATAGTTAGAATAGGGAGGAAGTATCATAAAATGATATTGCAGGTTCACTAAATTTTTCATTATAAATTGTGTTGGACTATTCCATCATACTTTAAGTCTGCATGAATCAATTAGTGTTTCAAGGAAATAAAACCAAGGAGATCTCTCATTTTTAATATATGCCTTTATAACTCAAAGGTTTAAGTCAAGAGTAAAGAAATTACAGCATAAGAGGCAATTCCAATATTGAAAAATTACTTTGTAAATAAAGTTTTATTGAGACATAATCATGCTCATCCTTTTCCATATTATCTATGCTTAAATAATGTTTTCCACTACATTAAAGAAAACCATGTGACTTGCAAGCCAAACATATTCTTTCTGGTTCTTTACCAAAAATAATTGTTGATTATTTATTTATTTATTTATTTATTTATTTATTTATTTTGGGGCAGAATCTCACTTTGCCATCCTCAGTAGACTGCTGTAGTGTCACAGTTCACTGCAACCTCAAACTCTTGGGTTCAAGTGATCCTATTGCCTCAGCCTCCCAAGTAGCTGTGACTACAGGTGCCTGCCACAATACCTGGCTATATTTAGAGATGGAATCATGCTCTTGCTCTGATAATCCACACACCTAGGCCTCCCAGAGTGCTAGGATTGCAAATGTGAGCCACTGAACCTGGCATTTGTTGATACTTTTTACAGGAGAATACAGGAGATGTTTATATTTTTTTTTATTATTTTATATCTTTACTAATACAGACAAAAAAAATGAAGCAAGAAGGGCAACTCTTTTGAATTAAAAAAAAATGTAATTTAAATGTTAGGTAGGTAGTTAGAAACAGATCACCTGGGGAAGGAGGACAAGATCTAAGCCTCCAGGCTGCCATTTTGGTGCCATCCACCTTATCTTTATCCCAGGTGACTACTCACACCAGGGAGGAGGGAACAGCCTGCCAATCTACCAGTCAGAATGCAGCATGCCAGCTCAAAAAGGATGCACAGGACTCTTCAGTCTAACAACAGGTACAGCAGAGTATTGCAGGTCACCTAGAACAGCCTTAACATTAATTACAATGTGGCCCACACACCCCCATGTGCTCTCAGAGAGGCCCATGAGAGGTCCACATGCTCAGGAGAGGACTCGGGTGACCCGTGAACCATGAGGTAGGCCGGACCCAGCTAGTATAAAACAGAGCCATAGCCAGAACCCTTGGTTCTTGGCCTACTTGCCTACTTGCCCTGGCAATAGAGGCCTATTCTGTCTATGGCAAATGCATACTGCTTTGAAAGTTTCTGAATCTGTAGTCTTATCTTTCTCTTCTTCAATAAACTTGGCTTCATACTAGCTTACTTTGGGGTCTGGTCACTTTTTTGACCAGGAGTGCTCCACAACACAGGATCCAGGTAGTTCCCTGAAACCCCAACATTTTAGAAGACAGGCAACTGCCTTGACCTAACGTTAATGCATTTTATGCTGCTTGGTAATCTTGTCTTACAATTGACTCTGAACCTCTTAGGGTATGCATTCAGTATTCCTGAATATAACAATTGGATATTCCTTGGATATATTATATATGAACATTTTGCATGACATAGCTGATTAATAACTATTTGCTTAAGAGGATGCCCAAGTTAGCTTATCAATGTGCTATGTAAGACACTCTAATATACTCAGTTTTGATCACTCAGCCAGAGTTAAGTTGGTAGTTGCTTTATATTACGTAGGGAGCTCAAATCAGATAAGACATTTCATGTGATCCATGAGTAAACAATAATACAAATCTCTCATTTATAATTATTTTTATCTTCTATGTAAAAATGATCTTGATGATAGTAACTTTCTAGATATATACAGATAAAACAAGAATGAGTTCCGTGACCAAAGAAGAAGCACCCTTTTCTTACTCTTCACTCTTTGGGACTGCCCTAGAATTTTAGAGATGGAATCATGCTCTAAAACAATTTTTTCAAGGATGTACATGACTATCTTATAGAACATTCCCTAGACCTCATTTATAGACACATCGCTCTTTATAAGAAAAAGGCAAATTCAGAATTAATATCAAGTTGTAGCTAACAGCTTTAAGAGTAAAGTTAAAATATAACTAACAGTTAAAAATGACAAAAATCATTTAATAAAATTTATAATATATGGTTTACAATCTAGATATTTGTTAAGTGTAAGTTTTTGATTTATATTTTAGTGATTCTTTTTATATTTTCATATTGTCTCATTGGGAATATATTTTATATTATCATAATTAATTTCCAAGCATTTTCATTCTATTTCGTAAGAGAAGTGTACTTCTGTGCTCCTTCTTCCAGCTTCTCTGCTTTTGCTGTTATACATTTTGCTTCCATATATGTTCAAAAAAATACATTATTATTTTATTCCTTAAATTGCCTTTTACTATTTATGGGAGAGGGAAAAAACAATGAAGTATCTCCTTTTTTACTCACATATTTAAGTGAATATGCTACCACATATATGATTATTTTTAAAATCGACAATAACCAAATTTATATCGTTTGGTCTTTTTATTGAGCTATTTAATCAAGAGGAATTTTGATGTTTATTGGCTATGATGAACTAGTTATCACCAAGACACAGGATTTTAAGTCTAATTGGGAGTATTAGGCAAGTAACAAATCTGTATGGCCTCGTTTACTTCATCTGTATAAAGAGAGATATAAAAAGAAAAACACTGGTAGTAAATATACATGCACACAAATAATTACGGGTGGTAGATATAAAAACAAAGTATGAAATTTGCTTTCTTGGTTTTATGTATACATAGGTTTGAGAGAATAAAAATCATGTTTTACTTAAATGTTACCATATTTTTAGTGATATTTATATTTTTTATACAATTATGCTAAAATATATAAAAATAATAAGGTGACATAGTATACATAAATACTTTTCTCATATCATATGGAAAGCATAAGACATTGTGAATGTTTCAACTTAAATGCAATACATGAGAAATTAATAACTATATGGCTACATAGAAATAGTTCCATATACATTTTTAAAGTGACAAATATTAGACATAATAATGTTGTAATGATATACTGGAAGATTTTTCATGATGAACAATGAACAAGTTCAATTTATGGCTCTAATCAATGTCATTGTAACTTTCTTATTTAAGCTATAAAACAACATGAAAGTTTTCATATATTTATAGTTTTATATTGAATTAATTAAATAAAGCTAAAAATATTAGAAATAATAAGCGCAAAGAGAAGAAAATCTTTATCCTAAATGAATGATTGAATATAATAATAGAACTTCAGGATTGAAAAAAAGTAAAGTATATAACTATTGATTATCTGTTTTATAATAATGCCCTAAAATAGAAATTATAAATTTCATTTAAAAATGTCAATACATAGTATTTTGAACAATGCTCTATTTCTCCTTCTGAAATAAGGAAATATATATTATGCAATGTTAGATAACAGTAAATTTTATGAATGTTGTCTTTGGAGTAAAATTTAAATATACTAAAATCTCAGCTATTACCTGCTGTGATTGTTCATTTTATATATCTACTTGACTGGTCATAGGGTTCCCAGATAAAGTATTATCTGTGAGGATTTTCCTCCAAGTAGTCTGTGTTCTCTTTGCCATCAAATAACAGATATATAAAAAAATCAGTTACTAAAGTTAACTTTTAACTATCTTCTGAAGTGTGATTTGTGGAAGCTCTTTTTCAGTGGCTAATTTAATTTTATTTAATTATTTATTTCAAATTAATGTGACGGTATGAATTTTTATGTTACATTGTTCTCACTTCCAAGGGAAATTTCCAGGTGTAAAAGAACCCCTCACCCAGGGAGCGTGGTATCCACCCACACATTGTACTGAGCAGGTTAGATCCTGCCAAATGCTGTCTTCTTCTGCCAATCATCCTCCCCCCTGGCCCTTTCTCCCCACCTCCTCCCTGTGCCCCAGTACTGGACTATATTTGTGTTTTATTGTTCTTCTGAGCATGTAATTGTTTATATATTGTTTCATATTAGTATTGAGGACATTGAATCTTCAAATTTTAATTAAAGTTAAAAGAGTTCTGTCCTGTTTTTTAATGAGAAAGAACAATGACAAGAAAACAAGGATTCTGGAGTAGTTTAATATGAAAAATTATCATCATTCTGCCACTTATCCTGAAAACATTTGATTGCACTTTTTTTAAATAAGTAAATGGTGGTTCATGTTTTTTGGCATAAAACTATTTGTGTTATTTACAAAAGTAGAGAATAAAAGTGAAATTTATAAGATAATGATTTTAAAAATCAACTTTAGAAATACTAGTGTTGTCAATTATCAATCATTTGGGCTCCTTTAGGTCTTCTTACAGAAAAAAATTTAATTCTTTTCACTAAACTCATAAACTGGACTGGAGTTTTGTGGTGGAGGGTGCACTGTTGTTCATCTGTAAGGAAATATTCTCCATGTTGCTATCATGGTATAGCATAATTTGCATTCCTTCCTTTTGCAATGATGGATGGAGAGGGCATTTTTATACTTCTTTGCTAGTGAGAAGAGGAAATATATACCCTGGATACCATGTAGAGATTGTACTTTGTAATGTTATTAATTAATTAATTAATTTATTTATTTATTTATTTGGACAGTCTCACTATGTTGCCCTTGATTGATTGCCATGGTATCATAGCTCACAGCAATCTCCAATTCTTGGCCTCAAGCAATCCTCTTGCCTCAGCTTCCTGACTAGCTGGAACTTCAGGCACCCACTACAACACCCGGCTATTTTTAGAGATGGGGTCCCACTCTTGCTCAGGCTGGTCTTGAACCGGTGAGCTCAGTCAATCCATCTGTCTCTCCTGGCTGCTCCTCTTCCACTTTTAGTTATGAGTTTAAGCAACCTGGGGCCCTCACCAGATGCAGATGCCCAATCTTAAGCTTAATTTATGAAATTTCAGCCCCCAGAATTGTAAGCCAAATAAAATTCTTTTCTTTATAAGCTACTCAGTCTCAAGTATTTTGTTGTAGCAAGACTAAAGAGCTGAGACAGCAGGAACACGTATGTGCCTGGTCTCGAACCTGTGAGCTCAGGTGATCTGCCTGCCTCAGCCTCCTAAGTGCTGGGATTACAGGCATAAGGCACTTGACTCAGATGACTTTGTAATTTTAGATGAAGAACACAAAGTTTTTGCATTGTTCTTTCTCAATTAGTTCTGAATTTCACGTCCTAATGAGTGCTTCACCATCTCCCAGGAAAACAAATTAATTTTGACAGGGTCATGTTCTTGATAATTGCCCACTATGTAATTGCATAATCTTACTAATATCAATATGTACGTAACAATCACTATCCATTAGACTTATATTACCAGATGTATTTGAGCTGAACCTGAATGCGGTTTCTAGTTCAGTTTTAAAACAGTAGTCCCTTTCTTTCTCCAATTATTCAGTGAACTAGTTTTAAATCACATGATTGTGAAAAAAATTGTGGGGGACATCATTAATGTGTTCATTATTTTCATTAACACTTAATTATTCCTGAGTTAATCACATAGCACTATGTGAATTTTTTATCTACTTGAGAAAAGAACATGGAATGTGAAAGGAACATATTAGCAGGCAACATTTTATATAAGATCTCAATATTTCTAAGTAAATATTGGTAAAAATGATAAATGTTAATCAAAGACATTTTAGGGATTTGTCTGTAGAGACTGCCTCAAAATATATTCCATTTGTATTTTATTTCATTAGAATTCTTTAATTTCTGTTTCTTTCATTTTAAATAATATAATTATGGAAGCACATCAAGTTAATAAGCCATAAGTCAATTGTCAAACCATCATGTCTGGCTATAGAATATTCTATTACTATTACTTCAATAGCTCTACATAGATCCAAATAGTGCTGCCAAGTCTAAACTCTTACATCCCTTTTGATATCTCATTTTCTTTAATGCCTACTTGCATATCAGGGACAAGTTATTTCTCCTTCCTTCTACTTTTACTGACAAGTTTACACATTTCTTTGTTCTTAAATTATTTTAATAAGAATTTCCTAATGCCTTACTTACAGTATCTCCTATTTTGCACTGATCCTGATCTACCTACTGTCAGATAGTAATATTCCTAAATCATGGTCCTATTTTCATTATTCATTTATTCTATAGCCATCAATGGTTTCCCATTATCCAATTAATAAATCAAGATACTTTGGACTGACTACAATCATATACCCAAGCATATTAGAGTATAAAACCATATCTATACAGCCTTTTCTCCAGCTGAAATGCAATTCTGACACTAACTTCTCAGTTTGGCTAAATTTCATGACTTAAGGAGAGAGTTCTTCATAAGACTGTTCCCATTTGGGACATTCGCCACTTGCTTAGATGTCCCCAGAGGTCACCTGCACTACTAAACAACTCACTACAAATTTGAAAGTCTCAATCCTCCCTTTTGGATTAATAGCTCACTAGAATGACTTCTAGAGCTCAGGAAATGATATGTATAGTATTAGTTTTTTATTACATAAAAATGATAAAAATATGGACCATCCAAATGATGAAATGCATAGGAGCAAGAAACAGACAAATTTGTCTGCTTCAAATCTAAGAAGATTAAGTTTTGGATAGTGACAAAGTCTGACTAATAGAACGTGCTGCTATACAAGATTTTGTCCAAAATGCATAGAAAGAAATTGATTTTTTTTTCTTCTAAAAATGTTATAGCACCTTTTAGGTGACAGAAAGTAATATTAATAGTTCTGGGTAAAAATATATCCAGCTTGATTGTGGGAATAAGGGAGAGAAGTCATATAGAAAATGAATCTACAATTTCTTGACCCAAAATAACATTTTATTTGCCTCCAAAGGATCAGGTAAGGTGAAATTAGTTAGCTTTTTGGCCTAAGTAGGACTGTATAGCTGCTATTGTGTTCACTTGTTCATTTTATTGAATTATGTGAGAAATGTGACTAATGAAATCCTTTATGTGTGCTACTGTGGTAAACTAGACCATATGTAGAGTACGCTTTTTCTCTGTTATTAAAACTATCTAATATATTTTGTTTTTATATTGCCTAATTGTGTCCTTTGTGCTAAAGTTAATAGTTTTCAGACTAGAAAATACTGACAAGAACAGGAATTTATGGCTTTTATTTTTTATGCAAGAATTGGTATCCATAGGATTAGAAATAAATTTTTTAAACTTTCTCAGCCAATTATTTTGTCTATAAGTGGAGACTGATAAATCTCTATATTAAGTTTTGTTGTGAGTATTAAATGTGTCCCTGTATCTTTAATGTGGGTACATAATTGTTTATATATCAATTTCATATTAGTATTGAGTACATTGAATATTTTTTTCTATTCTTGAGATACTTTACTAAGAAAAATGTGTTCCATCTCCATCCAAGCTAAACATAAAAGATATAACGTCTCCACCTTTTCTTGTGGATGAATAGTATTTCATGGCATACATGTGATAAAAAGCAAATATAGTCTAACAAGAAAGAGGCGAAAGGAAGGGGGAGGAGGGAGGGAAATTGGAGGTATCGCACCTAATGTGCACAATGTGAGGGTATTCAGCAGGCCTCCTGGGTGAAGGGCTCAACTACAGCTTGAAATTTACCTTAGATTTCAAAATAATGTAACCTAAACATTTGTACCCTCAGATTAATTTGAAATTTTAAAAAGAATAGAATAGAACCACATAATTCATTTTGCCACTTAAAAAAAAAAAAAAAATTGGTATCATCAATGTATCCTTGGGCCATCTTTCCCATGTATAGTAAGTACAAGATTTATAATACAATTGAATAAAATTGTGCAACAACAACAAAAAAGAAATGTGTCCCTATACCTAAAAGAGACCTGTGTTGCTAATATTCAGCATGTAATGAAAAATCTTATCTTTCCTCATAATAATGTTTTCACAGTATAGGTTTTAATTTTTTTTTTTTAACATTCAAACAGATAATCATGTCAACACAAATTTTAATAATTTGTGAACTTCAACATACATAGATAATCAATTTAATTATCATCTTGTTATATATTTCCTCAGGGAAAAAAAGAACTGAAATTATTCCTAGGATGTATTGCTATTTACACATGAAAAGGGTTTGACTTGGATGAATCATTACCTTAGAACTGAAAGTAAAATAACTTTCTCTAGAGGAAAATGTTTGCATTTGGGCAAGCTGTGCAGTTAATGGGGGTGGAATTCAGATGAAAAGATGTAAGTTTAAAAATACATTTCTATAAAAAGGAAGATCAGAAGAATAGAAAAATTTCCTAGGGATACAGGATACAATAAAATTTGAGCCTAACAATGAGAAAAGCTATGGAAATCAGCAAATAAGAAAAAGGTCCCTGATTAATGGCATCCATATCAGAGATACCAACTTGAAATCAGCTTGCAGCTATAATCTACACAGTTGTATAGTTCCTTTACTTACTTGTTTTCATTGAATGGCATAGATGAATTTCAGAAAGCTTGTCTAAAGTAAAGAAAACAGCACTAAGTAAGACTATTAGTCATTTTCCAGAATAGTGTCAAAAACTTAGCTGCAGAAAAAAAAAAAAAAAACAGAATTCATTTTTTTAAACTTTGTATTTTTCTGCAAATATTTATTTTGACATTGTATATCAAGAATATGTGTGTTTACATTGTAAGAATGAATTTGCCTAAAGAAAACTAAAGAAACAATGTTACTTATTCTGTCATTTCAATCATATAATAGTTTTCATAGTCATAATTTTATCAAAAAAATTATCCACAAATGCTTGAGAATACAAGAGGAAAAATTCTGACTTTCAAGTGCAGGTTGTGAGAAAAATTGGTAGTTTGCATCTAGAATCACTAGCATATGATTTAAAACATCAAATATTTAACTTTTAATCAAATCTAAAATTTAAAAAGAAGCATGATAACATCATTATATTAAGTGAATTCAAAACATTGTTTCTATTAAATTACTTATTAGGAATTCAAAGTCCCCATTTATATTTTAGAAGGTAGGTGTTCTTATATTGCAGGGATATTCCATCAATTAACATTGCTTTATATTATATTTTCTAAGAATCTGTACAGAGAATTAAAATTAGACACTATAGAAACTGATGTATAGTCTCACTATTTATTAGAATCATTCATTTCTTAGTGCAATTCTCAAAAAATTATTCACATCACGTCCATAACTTTATCAGTTTGTTTTTTGACAAAAGTCTTAAGCATTAATCAATTTCAATATGATTATTTAAGTGATATACAGAGATACTTCCTAAATAAAAATTTACTGTAGCTCTTTCATGCATGTATCCTTAAATTATATTTGTTTTAGATAATAAGCATCAAAAAAGTGTATAAAATTTGATAACTTATAAAAGAACATTTGGCACCATAAATTATTATGTACGTGTACTGTTTGAAAAATGAATAAGTAGGAAAAATGTGTGTTTTCATTTGAATAAAATACGTGAATTTAAAAACATTTTAAGAATCTTGCACATATTTATTTACTTTCCCATTTTAAACCGCTACCTATACTCTGAAATCTAATTATATTTCTTGTATTTTCCCCAATTTATTCAACATCAATTCTAGAAGATAAATATTATTTATTGTGTGTATGTGTGTGTGTGTTTTGGGCAGAAATTGAGTGAGAATGAAAGCCTTAGGAACTTAGTGAGAAGTTTGAAAAAGCCTGAAGGCAATTTTGATGCTTTTTTTTTTTTTTTTTCCCCTATATTTTCTTTCCAAACAGGATTGAGAACCAGAGGTGTATTCTGACTGAACTTTTCAATGCTATTTTAAAACTTAGACTCTCAAGTTCTAATCAATTTGGTTATTTGTTTTCTTTGAAAGAGATATAATATAGCATATTGGTCAGACATTCAAGCCTGGAAATATATCATGTGATTTGACATGAAAATTATTGGAAACTGATTAATCTGATGATTTTTTCAGTTTGCTTGGTATTGATACAGTTTAGTAAGGTGCTTCTCAGCTTCCCTTCTTTTACCTTAAATATGACTCAGAAATTTAGACAGTTACCTGAAACTTTACATGAATATGTTTTACTAGCAGAATTATAAACCAAATTGGGTTCATGGTACGGAAATTTCCCTTTAAAATCAGGGCAATGATTGGTAAAGAATAGTATTTTTTTTTTTTTTTTTTGGATTGTAAAGATATTTTATTATAAAGCCAAAATAAATGCCTGAAACACTACAGCAAAATGAACCAATACAACACTCAAAGGATAAGGAGGCAAGAAAGATGCATGTCAGGCAACGATGACCTGCATTTCTTGTGCAATGGTTTCTTTTTCAGTTGTAAAATGGGTAAAATATTTCCTACTTCACTAATCTATGCCCTGGATTAAATGAGTGGCTGTCAACATGCTTTGAAAATTGCTAATTACAAAAGTAGCATGCCATACATTTTATTATGTGAGCATACTATTTTGAGTGGGTATTTGTGTTTTTACTTTTGTTGCTTTTTTTTATTGTTAAATCATAGCTGTGTACATTAGGGCAATCAAGGGGTACAATGTGCTGGTTTCATATACAATCTGAAATATTCTCATCAAACTGTTCAACGTAGCCTTCATGGCATTTTCTTAGTTATTGTATATAGACATTTGTATTCTGCCTTTAGTAAGTTTCGCCTGTACCCATTCTAAGATGCACCGTAGGTGTGGCCTCACCCATTACCCTCCCTCCAACCTAACCTCCCCCCTCCCTTCCCCTTCCTTGGCCCTTAGTTTGGTGTCTTCTGTTTGATCTTTTTTGAATTAATTTTTGTGAAGGGCATAGGTCTGTATTTAGATTTTTTTTTAATAGATGGATTGCCAAGTTATTTAGCTCCATTTGTTGAGAAGTCTATGTTTGTTACCCTCTATCTGCATTACTCTTGTCCAGAATCAGTTGCATATACTTTTATGAGTCTGTCTGGGCACTCTATCCTGCTCCATTCATCTTCTTGTCTGTACATTCTTTAGTACTACATCATCATGGTGACTGCACCTGCGGAGCAGGTCTTGAAGTCAGGTGGTGTCAGTCTTTTGGCTTTTTCCTTTCCCTTTAAGATTGAATTTGCCATTGTGGTACTTCATTCTTCATACAAACTTACTAAATAACCTGCTGGAATTTTGATTCCAATTGCATTTAATAAATTTTCTCTGCTTAAATGCCCCCTTATAATAAAATATTTTCCCCAATGTAAAAAATTTACATCTCTTTTATAGGAAGAAAAATCTCCCATATACTTAGAGTTGACAATTTTACTAAGAATTTAATTGTATATACAAATATAAAACTAGATTTAAAGTTATTTCTTTATAGCTATCAAGGGACTATAGAATAAAAAGAAGTTTATAAATGAAATATAAATAAAATTTTAAAACCAATTCATGAGATGTGCTTTTGTTAATTTGAAGTGGGAAGATATAGCATGAAATTTTTTTAAATTTTTTTATATGTATTTTTTAAAATTTCTGTATTGCTAATGGAGAGAGTACCTTGTTCACATAATGTATGGAGTTAATTAGTTCTTTAGAACTTATCTGCTGGTTTAAGCAAACCTCATAATTAATGAAGTATCTTCCAAAACCTATATCTTTCTGCAATTTTGAAGATAAGGTTACCATTGCACATTATGAAATATATGTTAAAGATCTAATCTAACACAATTAAAATTGGAGTTTGAACTGAAACTTCTTTTTTTTTTTTTTTTTTTTTTTATATGCCCTACAAAATTCTTAACTACTAGTGTAAACTTTCAAAGTAGTACATCCAAAGATGGGCTTTAAAAATATATATGGACCAAGGACTTCTAGGTATACCATGCTATTACTGGTATGATTAGCCTGTCATGTGTTAGTTCTGTCAGTCATTTTCTTTAATAAAGTAATTTTGAAACTTTCCTTTTCAAGTGAAACAATATCATTTTGATATTGTGTGACATGAGTGACTGGAAGTACGATACATAATTATAAGCACTGAGTCACACGGTGGTAATTGCTTATTTGATGATTCAGCTGTGCTAAAACTAATTTTTGTAAGGCTTATCAAATAAAAAGTTCAAAATGAATCATATCTATATCTCTGTGTCTATATCTTGAAACATCTGAAATTATTTTTGATAACACAGTTTGAGAAGCATCAAAATATTCCAGTCCAAGCCTGCCTCTCTTACAAGGTAAGAACACTTTTGTAGTTCACTTTCTGAGTTTCCTCAGCTATTAAGAGAGGATTTAGTTTGAAGCTTTCATTCATGACTAAAATTGTATGATTCTTTGTGCATCACTCAAAAATCAATAACCACTTAATGTTTTAGACACAAAGGAGGTGAAACAATTAATTTGAAAATAAATATTGATTTACCATGTTTTATTACACTACAAACAGAATTCAGTTTATTGCATTGCTTCATTTTAATGTATAATTTGAAGTATAAACTTATGTGTTAATATACATTTAATGCACATTTTAATATAAATTTAAAGTATAAATTCATATCATGTTTCATTACTAATGTAGATTCTCTAGGCTTAAATTCTAAGTGGTGGAAGCCTTGTGCAATGACATCAAAATCATATATATATAAGGAATCCATAAAAATACTCTATGGATATCTTGGACTTCTGCATTTATTAACTTTGGGAATATGGACATTCTTCTCCTTAAATTTCAGAATACTCTATGAAAAATGTAATATATGTGTTTTGTAAATTGAAAATCCTTATGTAAATATAACAAACTGTAACTCTTATTCTCATCATCATAGATAATTTCTTACACATTGTAATCTGAGCTAATTCTATTACATTCTATCCATTAGAGGGCAGTAACATAACATTTTCACAGAATGTTTCCTCTAGGAAGAGAGCATAGGACAGTCTCCACCAGTTAGAAATGCAATCTTCTGAAATGTTATGCATAAATTGTTTAATACCTATAAGATATTTTCTTTAGAAATATCATTATGTCCAGTGATGAATTTTCTAGGTCTGATTGCAAAAAGATTACTTAACCTATAATGCAGTTGAACAATTGCGTCAGTACCCTTGTATATTTCTGGGAGGAAAATCTAGGTTTCTAATTTGAGGAGGGGGAATGAGACCCAGGACCCTTTCCTGCAGTGAGTTTTAGGATTCTCTTTCTCTTTTCCTTCAGGACAAGGAGAAAGGTATGCATAGAAGTCCATGGACTAATGGACTTTTCTTTTTTCTTAGTTATCTCTTTTAGTTGAACCACCTTTTGTTTTTCAGCCAGAATTTTTGTTTCATTTATGTATTTTTTTAATACTTCAAGACATTTTAACTTCATAGCTTCTTCACTGTGTTTTTATTTTGGAAAAATAGTAAAAACTGATTGTAAAAGGGCAGCTATAGAAAAATCTTTGACATTTACTTGTACAATTAAGGTATCCATTCCCCCCCCCCCAATGATTTATGGTGGTAAAGTATGCATGGCACAAATTTATGTCTTAATGATTTTTTAGTGTATAGTACATTAAGTAGTATTACTTAGTAGGACATGCTTAGTACTCAGTATATATTGATTATTAGGTAACACTAAGTACATTCATATTGTTGTGCAACCATATGTCACCATTTACCTCCATTTTTTTCTCCTGTAAAACAGAAGCTATATCCTCTTTAAACAATGAAACCCCATTATCTGTTACCCGTAGCCTCTGAGAAACATCATTCTATGTTCTATCTTTCTGATTTTGTGTATTCTCAACCTCATATAATTGGAATCTTATAGTATTTGTCTATGAGTGACTGGATTATTTTAATTTACTATTTATCCATTTATTTAATTTACTAGTCATCTATTTGTAAATTGCACACAACTTTAGGACACCCATATGAGGTCCTCAAGACTCAACCATATTGTAGCGTATGTTAGAATTTCTTTCCTTTATCAGGATGTATGATGTTTCATTGTATGCATATATCACATTTTGCTTATACGTTTGTCAGTGAACACTTGGGTTGCTTCCATGTTTAACTATTGTAGATAAAAATCTGTTATGAACATGGGTATACAAATATCTTCTTGAGACCTAGATTTCGATTCACTGGTGTATATACCTAGAAGTAGGACTTTGAATCATATGGTAATTCTTTCCTAATTTTTATTTAGGTATTATCATACTATTGTCATGTTCTCACCAACAGTGTATAAGGGTTCCAATTTCTCCACATCCTCATCAATATTTGTTATTTTTATAGAAGCTGTCCTAACAGATATGAAGTAGTATCTCTTCTTAGTTTTGATTTGGATTATACTAATGACTACATATTTTCAGCATTTTTTTCATGGGCTTATTGCCCATTTATGTCTTCCACAGAGTAATGTCTATTCAAGTCCTTTGCCCATTTTGTTCCTTTTTTTGTTTGTTTGTTTGCTTCTGAATTTTAAGAGTACTTTGTATATTCTAAATATTAATTCTTTATCACTTATATGATTTGAAAACATTTTCTCCCTCTGTTTGGGTTGTCTTTTACTCTGTTGATAGTCTTTAGATACACATATTTTAAAAATTTTCATGAAGTCTAATTTCTCTCTTTTTTCTTTTGTTGCCTATGCTTTTGATGCCATATCCAAAAATCCTTGCCAGATACACTACCATGAAAATTTTGCTCTCTCTCTCTCTCTCTCTTTTTTTTTTTTTTTATAAGAGCGTTATAGTTTTATACCTTACATTTAGGTCATGAATTCATTTTTAGTTGATTTTTGCATGTATTTTATTCATTTGTATGTGGGTTATCTTGTTTTTCCAATGACATTTACTAAAAAGACTGCCTTATCCCCATTAAATGGATTTGACACCCTGTGAAATATTGCGTGGCCGTGTATAAAAGGGTTTATTTTTGGACTCTCTATTCTATTCCCTTGGTTTGTATGTTTATCTTTATGCCAATATACTTTTTTGATTATTGTAGCTACCTAGCACATTTTGAAATTTCAATTAAAAAGTATGAGTACTCTGTTTTGTTACTTTTTAGGATTATTTTAGTAATTTGGGGTTCCTTGAGATTTCAAAAGAATTTTAGGATGGATTTTCTATTTCTCTAAAAAAAAATCATTGAGATTTTGAAAGGATTACATTGAATCTTAGGTTGCTTTGAATAGTTTTTACATTTTTACCATATTAAGTTTTCCAATTGAAGAATGTGGATATCTGTCCATTTGTTCAAGTCATTCATTTGTTTAGTTAAGTTTATTCCTAAGTATGGTCATGTGCTACTTAATGAAGTAGATGTGTTCTCAGAAAAGTGTCAGTAGGTGAGCCTACTTCAACTACACACCTGTAGTACATGGAATAGCCTATTATTTATTAGGTTACAAGCATGTACAACATGTTACTGTAAAGAATACTATAGCTAACTGTATCATTATGTTAAGTATTTGAGTATTTAAACATATCTAAAAAGATATAGTGAAGAATCGTATTATAATCTTACCTGAACATCATTATATATGTGGTTTTTTGTTGACTGAAACATTATGTGGCTCATAACTTGATTGTATTTTATTCTTTTTAAAATTTAACTTAATTTAATTTTTTTTTTTTTTTTGCAGTTTTTGGTCAGGGCTGGATTTGAACCCACCACCTCTGACATATGAGGCCAGCTCCCTACTCCTTTGAGCCACAGGTGCCACCCAATAATCCACAAGTTTTTAATTGCACACCTTTTTACATAGCATGATGAAATCTCATGCATTCTGCTCCTGGAAGTCAATTCAACCAGAGGGGGAGAAGCTTAGAAGAAAGGGAAGGTGCAAAAACAATGACTATGTCTTTGTCTCTCCCTCTGTGGTCAGAAACACCAGGCAGCGATAAAAGCTCTTATTACATATATGTGGAACAGAGTGTCCTTTTATTCCCACCTTGACCCCCACAAGCCATATGCAGGTTACTTCTGGAATACATGCACAGCTCCCTACCATGGACTGAGGGGTGGTAGATGAGTAGCCTACAGTGCTAAGAGCTGAAGTTGATGAAAATTAACTAAAATTTGCCTTCCAAGTTTTCTTCTGGATGTTCCCAGATTTCAGTAGACTCCACAGTTCCATAAAAAGTCACATCAGGTAGATTGTGCCAGTGCAGTTGTGCACGTAGGGAGACAAATTTTTGGGGCTTCTTATTCCACCATTCCCTCGAAGTCTTACCTTCAGTTATCCTACTTCTTTAACCTAATATTTTTGGCAACAGTCTAACAAAGGGAAAGAAGAGGGAATGTAAAGAAAAATTCACATGGCAAAAGTAGGTTAGTGGCTTTCAAAATCTCAGAGTTTAGGCTCAGTGTCCATAGCTCAGTGGTAATGGCACCAGTCACTTACATGGAGCTGGTGAGTTCAGCTAGGCCTGGGCCTGCTGAAACAACAACTACAAAAAAAAAAAAAAAAAAGGAAAAGAAACCTCAGACTTTACCTTTTTCCTTTTCCTCCTCCTTTCCTCCCTTACACAAATTTCTACTAACCATCTATTACAAGAAACACAGTGATAGAAAATGAACTCTTATAATGTTAAAACAGCCTCGAAACACCTTACAAACTCGATTGGAACTATTGTGTGGGAGCATACATATGCACACAACATTTACACACCCTATATATGTATGTATTACAGTGTTCATATGTGTTTTTAACTATATGTAGTATAATTATCTCACAAGTATAAAAAGGATAAAAAAGTTTTACTGAAGTTCAAAGGCATAATAAATCATTCCCTAATTAGGGCAACCTAGATCACCTTCATAAGAAAGGTAGAATTTAAATTGAGGTTTCTTATTCAAGATGGTAGTGTTTAGATATTGAGAGATTGGGGTAAATTTGGACAGCTAAATCACAAGTAGAAAATTTCAAAGGTTGGTTATATAAGACAAGGCAAATAATACAATTTGGCCAAATGTCAGGTTGTTTGAGAAACATTTTAGGGAATGAATAGTCCATTGAGTAGGTTCATTGCTTTCTCTAAGCATAGGACTAGGTCACTAGATTTGCAAAGAAATTCTGAGTTGAGTCCAGGACAGAACAGTTTTGAGAAACTCATTAAAGAAAGGATGGTAATAATACTTTGCATTTAGCATGATTGTAATAAACCAATAAATAAATGATAAGAAATCACAAGCTAAACCACATTTTTGAGCTTCCCATAATTCAAAACTGATTAAAGAACTAGAGAGAATCATGTATTATTATCTCCAAAATATTTGTAGCATTCCCATATTATGCCTAGTACCTATTTATATGAGGCCACAGGGATTCTGTGTTATATGGTGACTATACTTCTCTTTGGTCTCTAGTAAAACATATTGTCTGCTTATAGAAGAAATGCTCTAAATTGGAGTTCAACATAGTCAGATATATGACAGGGAATGAACTGAGGTTTTATCTTATATCTCAGAGCTACATTACTTTCAGACTCAATAATTTAAGACACGGACGAGCTTCCTCAAAAGGTGATCAATTTTGTTTTTACCAGAGTGTCTTATCGAATCTCATTAATGGTTTCAGTTGTATTTATGTAAGAAATAAATCCTAGATTTTAAAATTTTGCTTTGATAGGACCTAGCGAAATGGAGATAAAAAAATCCTTTTTCTTTTCTTTTTATACTTTGTGGGGTTTCTTTTTTTCTCCTCTAACACTTAAGAGAAGAATAAATTTTTGTATCCTGGTTCACATCCCTATGGATTATAGCCTCGAATCTCAAAGAAATTAATAAATATGTGAATATAAAGGGACAGCTCAAGTCTTTGATTGCTTTAGGCTAAGATTAACAATTTATATTATCTGGATAAAAATAACTCAATCAAGATTACTTTTTCACTGTTTTCAAAGAATAATTCTTCAAAGGAATTTATTAATTCCAAAAGTGTTCACTGGGAATTTCATTAATTTTTTTTCAATATAAATCCTTATATAATTGTACTTTTATCTGTTTTAAACCTATTCTGTTGGTTTACCAAAAGAAAATTATAAGTTTAATATACATGACGGGATTCATTTTTATACAGATAATTTAAAAAAGCAATTATCTGGTAAATGCTTCCTATACTCTAGCAGATAATTATTTATTTTTAGTATTAAGTTATGCAGATTTATTTTGAAGGCCCTGTGGGTGGGAATGGGGTCTAGGGTGAAATTATTCTTAGATTTATTCTAAAGTTATTGAAAGTGACATTTATAAATTAATAGAGGGCCAATGTGCACAGCCTCTACATTTTCCACAAGCCAGTTGCAGAAAGATCAATATTGCATGTTCTCACTCATATGATATACACATTTTTTTTAAAAAGAAGGAAAACATGCTAACCAATGATAAGTTGGTGACATTTTTTTGTAACCATGTGCTATTACAAGAATATATTTGCTGTGTGTTTAATATAATTGATCTTCAAATTAATAATTGCTCAATGTAACATTTTTAAAGTAGGTAAAATTACCTCCTTTTGTGCTGTGTTAGCCTCCTTTTCATCCTTTATTTAATTCCATACTTTCCCAACCTAAGTTTCATATGATGAATTAAAAACATAGATATAGCTTTAGTTTGTTTAAACTTACAGCACAAGAACTCAAGGTATATGCATTCTATGATAACACACATTCAGTGCTTTAGCAGATTCTTATAATTGTAAAATTATTAAAACTATTATTTGTAAAGAAACTATCTTCACACACATATTCACTGATGACAGGAGATTAATATTTAATATTCTGACTTCCAATGTCTCTCTCTTATTAAGATATCCATAGAACACTTGTTTGTAATATTTTCTGCTACAATTGTATACTCAGCTCAATGCATGGGTGAAGGTACATAACACAGGAAAACTTATCTGATATTCTTGTAACCTAAACTTCTTTTGTTTCTGTTTTATGACATAATTGAATTGACATCAGAGCATTATTTCTGGAGCTGAAAAATCACACCGAATGACCTGTCTGCTTTTTCAGAGTCACACTGCAGCTACCAATTTTTCTTCTTTTAAGCTTAAAATTGCCACTCAATCCTCTGAGCTTCCTATTACTTTAGGTAATTTCTTGATTGTAATGATAAAGAATCTATATATAAAATGCTATGAATAGACTCCGTTGGTTAAATTTTATCATATATTTTGTCATAACAATTTGGAAGAAGCAATTCCTATGGTGATTTTTGCACCCAAGCTGTAACAGTTGTGAAAAGAAAATTATATTTTATTTATTTTTACATAAAATTGGGAAGATATTTTTAATTGGAAATAGCTTTAGCTCTTTATTAAAAGTGGCTTCTTAGTGAATTGTTTTGATGTTTTCTATATATTGACATTACTGATAAATTTTATAATTTTTTTAAAAATTTTATTATTTTTTGATACAATGTATACATATTATGGGGTACATGTGATATTTTTAATATGTACAGAATGTCTGATAATCAAGTAAGGGTATTTAGGGTACCCATAATCTCAAATATCCATCATTTCTGTATATTGGGAATAGTCCTTCTAGCTGTTTTGAAATATGCAATACATTGTCAATTGTAGTCACCTTACTCTGCTTTATTCAACATTAGAATTCATTACTTCTAACTGTATGTTTGTACTCGTTAACAAACATCTCTTTATCCTCCAGTCCCCACCCACATAATTCTCCTAGCCTTTGGTACCTATCATTCTGCCCTCTACCTCCATGAGATCAATTTTTTTTGCTTCCATATATGAGTGAGAACATACGATATTCACTTTTCATTTAAAAAATGACTTCCAGTTCCATCCATGTTGCTGTAAATGACTTTAATTCATTCTTTTTAGTGGCCAGAAAGCATTCTATTAAAGATCTAAAACACATTTTTAAATCTATTTAAATGCTGTTGGATACCAAGGTTGATTACTTATTTTTGCTATTGTGAATAGTGCTTGCAGTAAATACATGAGTACAGTTATCCCTTTGACATCTGATTTCTTTTATTTTGGATCCAATAGTGGGAGTGCTAAATTGTGTGATATTCCTATTTTTAGTTTTTATGAGAAATTACCATACTATTTTCCATGGTTATTGTACTAATTTATTTATTGATTATTTATTATTTTATTATATTTTTATTAAGTCTTTTGTACATAGATCATAAATACATTTATGCCAATTTCAGTGTGTTGATCATTTGTACAAATTGGAGTGTTTACATCATACTAATCAACATAGCTTTCACCTCATTTACCCAATTGTAACATTAGGACATTTGTGCTCTACACATGATAGATCCAACTTGTCCTTGCAATGTGCTCCATAGTTGTGGTCTCCCTACTGTCCCCTACTATCCCTCCCACCCCCTTACCAGCTCTCTCCCTCCCCTTCCCTCCTACAATTGTAGGCTAAAATTGTGTTTCATTTTTCATATGCAAGTGTGAGTGATTATAAATTGGTTTCACAGTAGTACTGAGTACATTGGATATGTTTTTTCCATTCCTTCTTTACTAAGAAGAATATTTTCCAGCTCGATCCATGTAAACATAAAAGAGGTAAAGTCTCCAGTTTTTTTTTACTGGTGCATAGTATTCCATGGTATACATATACCACAATTTATTAATCCAGTCATGGGTCGATGGGCACTTGGGCTTCTTCCATGACTTGGCTATTATGAATTGAGCTGCAGTGAACAATCTGGTGCAAATATCTTTATTGCCAAATGATTTTTGGTCCTTTGGATATACATCTAGAAGAGGAATTACAGGATCAAACGGCAGGTCTACATTCAGATCCCTGAGCGGCAGGTCTACATTCAGATCCCTGAGAGTTCTCCAAATTTCCTTCCAAAAGGAACATACAAGCTTGCATTCCCACCAGCAGCGCACTGCCCTTTCTTAGTAAAATATACTAAATATCTGTCACAGAGGTGTTTTTACAAATTTAATTATTTTTTTTATTTTTATGAATGCTTATTCGGGGTAGAGACCTAACCTGAGAATAGTCTGATTAGTACTGTAAGTGTATGTGGAGGTTATTATCATTTGGATTCTCCCTGGAAGCGTCAAGGTGAGTTTTGGTTATGACAAATAAATTCATCAAAGGTTAGGTGAATAGATTGCATATAAAACGGCCTTCAGTATTCAAAGGGAGATATTTTGGCCTGGATTAACATTTAAACCATTGGGGGCATAGTCTTTATTGTAGGTGGGGTGTGATTGAGGTGTCTGCATGTTGCTGTGTGACTCCACAGTTAGGCGTCATGTGTGTGAGTGTGGGTGATCTGGGGCCAGTTGAGTATGGGTGCTTGGGGGTGAACAAATCATACTCTTGGTCTCTTCTCCACAAACATTCTTTTCTAGGTGACAAAGACGAGACTAAATTTCAGGAGGCGCCTTAAAAGTAGTAATAAAAGGTGAGAAGAGGCGGGGACAGTCTGAGAGGTGTGCTTCACACGTCACTAAATATTTCCCTTCTGTTGGATATTACTCCACCAGGAGTCCTAAAAAAAACACATTTAGTAGAATCTTTATTTATTTATGTGTATAAATAAAGTTTATTTATGTGTATTAATATTTATGTGTATTTATTTATGTGTATTAAATAAAGAAAGTTTATTTATGTGTATCCTACGGAAGCCCTCAAGGCTCCCCCAACACTCCCCCTTTTTTTATTTTGAAGTGGAAATTATTTCACATCTGTGTTTGGTGTGGTGGCTGGGAAAGTGCCTGGACTTAGAGCCAAGAGAAACGGGTTCTTGTCCAAGCTGTGCTGCTGAGTAGCTGTGTGGCCTCCAAGCCCCTCTACCAGGGAGTTTTGAGTCCACATCAGGATCTTCCTCTGGATTAGAGGTTGCCAAACTTTTCCTGCGGTGGGCCAGAGAGTAAATAATTTAGGCTTCCCAGGCCACATACAAATCTCTCTTGAATATTCTACTTTAGTTTTGTTTGTTTTATTTTTATTTTTTGGAGACAGAGTCTCACTATGTCGCCCTCAGTAGAGTGCTGTGTTGGGCTTAAGCAAATCTCTTGCCTCAGCCTCCTAACTAGCTACAGGCGCCCAACATACGCCTGGCTGTTTTTTGGTTGTAGTTGTCCTTGTTTGGCAGGCTCCAGTGGGTTCGAACCCAGCAGCCCCCGTGTATGTGGCTGGTGCCCTAGCCGCTGAGCTATTGGCGCTGCCCTAGTTTTGTTTGTTTTAATCCTTTAAAGATGTAAAGCTGCTGGGCCCTACAAGAACAAGTTGTGGGCTGAACTTGCCCCCTTGCCTTCCTTTGCTGATTGCCAGTTGACACACATGATAGAAAAGGCAGGGGGAAAAATTAAAAAAGGAGTTTCAACTGATGATTTTTACATGTAGGACCCTGATATATTTTCTAAAAAACACTAGGCTAAAGAATAGATTTCGCCATCAAGGGTTTTCTGTTTTTGTTTTTTTTCATTTATTTTTAATATTATGTATTTATTCATAAAATAGTCTCATAACATATTAATTTTCCCCAGTGTTAAATTTCCTTTGCTCCTGAATCCTCCTCTTTGGTTCTCTGTGCATATTACTATGCACCATTTGCAGCACTGCCTGGATTTCTTATTCCTGGAGAAGCAAGCAGATCAGAGGAATGGCTCTCTGCGCAGGTGCGGCCGTGACCCTTGAAAGGGAACTGGCCATTTTGTTGCCCTTGGAGATTCCTCCACTTCCCTACCTGTGCAGACAGGAGCCACCTTGGGCTTGGGAAGGCGGCAGGGAATAGAGACTCACATCCCTCCCTTCTGATGGTGTTGAATCCTGGTCCCTCACACTAGCTGAAGAGTTAGTTCCCTGAGCCCATCTTGGACCGCGGTGACATTTTGGTTTTCTGGAGGACAAGGCCCAGAAGAGGGTGCTATGGCCTGAGTACCCGGGACTGGCCCACTCTCCCTCCACCAATTCCCCCCTCCAGTCCACTCGCAACCTCTTTTTGTCCTTTTCCCAGGACTCCCACGTGATGGTGCCGGCGGCCAGGGACTGTCCAACTGCATCCCTTTCCCAGCACTGCCCAGTGATCCTGCTTTCACCTTTTCTACCCTTGGCTGTGGCCTGGAGCAGGTGAATGAGTCTGACCCCCACCAGTGCCCTGTGGCCTTATGACCGATTTGGGGCTCGTATCCCAGGACCATTATGAGCCACTGCCCTCTCTGCTCAAGCAGGCACTTTCAAAAATGAAACCTGCCTGGGTGGTGCCTGTGGCTCAAAGGGGTAGGGTGCCAGCCCCATATGCCGGAGGTGGCAGGTTCAAATCCAGCCACGGCCAAAAACTGCAAAAAAAAGGAAACCTGCTCTCACAGCTGTGCTTTGTCACCTTTTATTTACTTCTCCACCACAGTTAATGTGGTACTAGCCTCGCCATGTCTCTCTACCCCACTTTTCTCTTTCCTAAGGGGTGCTGGTGATTTGGGCATTGAAAAATGGGACAGCCACTTTTTTGCATCCTTTCCTAACTGAATGGCTTTCTTATAGTCGCTGTTGGCCGTTGACACATGGAAAGGCTTCATCCTGTGGTTTCTTGGACCCTTCTCATCTGTCCCTGCGCCCCTTCTGTGGGATTGCTTCTGTGGCTGGCTCTCTGCCTCCCCCTTTAGCGTTACCATTTCCCTGGATTCTTTCCAAAGCCCCCCTCTTCCATATGCTCTCTTTAATGGGTTCATTCATTCCCGCGGTGTTAACTGCCACCTCTGTGCACTGGTTGCCAAACGTGCCTCTCCGTCCCAGTGTCTCATCCTATACGTCACACTCTTTCTTCCAGATGCCCTCTGTCCATAACAGTTCTAGTTGGATGCCCTGCAGAAAACACCAAATTCACTGCACACAAAACTGGCCTCAGTCCCTGCTCCCTAAAACCTGAAGCCCCTCCTTTGTTTTTCATCGCAGTTACCCAAGTCACCTAAGCCATAAACATGACCATCCTAGACGTGTCATTTCTTCTCTGTGTCTGCCCTTTTCCTGTCTGCCACCATGTCACCCCCTGTGGACATGGCCCCGTATCTTTCCTCTCCACTGTGTCTTTTTCTAGTTTTGTCCTCCTTATGGCCTCTTTCCTTCTGCCAGATCTAGAATTAAAACCTGTTACCGTCTCACACTCTTTAAATTCTTTGATGGCCACTCAGCTCTTCCAGAATGAAGTCCAGACTTGTGTGTGTGGCTCATGCCTCTGTGTGACCTGGCTACTGCACCTGTCCAGACCCTATTTTTTTTTTTTTATTATAGATAAAAATATGCACCATAGATGTGGCCTGACCCATTACCCTCCCTCCTCCCAAACCTCCCCCCTCCCTTCCCCTTCCTTGGTCCTTTCCCCATGGTCTTGTGGTATAGTTGGGTTATAGCCTTCATGTGAAAGCTATAGTTTAGCTTCATAGTAGGGCTGAGTACATTGGATACTTTTTCTTCCATTTCTGGGATACTTTGCTAAGGAGAATATGTTCCAGCTCCATCCATGTAA
>CAUYPK010024881.1:0-20012 GCA_963574355.1 Loris lydekkerianus
GGGTTGTGACCCACAGGTTGAGAACTGCTGATGTAGATGAAAAAAAGCCATTTTAATTATAATGAGGATTATTTAGAAAAAAAAAAGTAAGAGCTCTAAAGGAAGATTATACAATTTACTAATTGTAATGAAAACAACAAAGATTAGGAGTAATTTGAATAGGCCACAAAGTTTAATAAGGGCTTTGCTTTCCCTGGGTACTTAAAAACATTAACCATCTGTTAAAAATAGAAGAAGTACCATATAATCTGGCAATCTTGCCACTGACTATATATCTAAAGGGCATGAGTTGAGTATATTGAAGAGGTGTCTACACTTCTGTGTTTATTATTATTATTGCAGCATTATTCACAATAGCTAAGGTGTAGAGTCAACCTAAGTGTCTGGTAACAGATGAATGGATAAAGAAAATGTGGTATATATACACAAAGAAATAGTATTCCACCTTTTGGAAGAAAATCAAGTTTTTTTTAGAGATGAAATTGGCTTTTATTCACAGTTCATGAATCAGGGCAGTCTCTAATGCTACAAAATAGAATGAGAGTGCTCCTTGGTCAATAGCAGAATGAAGGATTTTGTAAGGTAGGGACAAGAAAATAGAATAGGAAAAAAGCTGATTGGCTAACATCAGATTCATTCAGGGTAATTTTTAAAGATTTCAATAGATTTATGAGTATAAGTGATTTTTAGTTACATAGATTAATTGCATAGTGGTGTATCTGGGTTTTAGTGTACCCATCACCTGCATCATGGTTATCGTACTGGGTGGTAGTTTTCATCCCTGTCCCCCCTCACCCTTTCCTTCTGAGTGTCCAGGGTCAATTAATGCATTCTGTATTAATTTTGGATTTAATTAAGTAATAATTAACTCTCACTTGTAAGAGGGAACATGCCATATTTGGTTTTCCATGCCTAAGTTACTTCACTTAGGATAATGGCCTCCAGTTCCATTCAGGTGGCTGCAAAAGACATTATTTCATTCATTTTTATGATGAATAGTATTCCATGGTATTCATATAGAATGTATTTTTTAATCCTCTCATCAGCTGATGGGCACTTAAGTTAGTTCCATATTTTGGAATTATAAATTGTGCTGTGATAAACAAGAGTATAGGTATCTTTTTAATACGATGACTTCTTTTGGGGGGTAGATTCCTAGTAGTGAAGTTACCAGATTGAAGGGTAGATCTACTTTCAGTTCTTTGAGAAATCTCTATACTATTTTCCACGGCAGTTGTACTAATTTACATTTCCGCCAACAATGAATAAGCATTCCCTGTTAACCCCATCTACACCAATATCTATATTGTGCAGATACTGACTTTATAATAGTGGTTATTGTGACTGGTGAGGTGGTATTTGATCGTGGTTTTAATTTGCATTTCTCTGATGATTAGTGATGCATGTTTCATGTGTTTGTTGGTCATTTGCATATCCTCTTTTGAGAAATGCCTGTCCATGTCATTTGACTGTTTTTTAATGGGGTTATTTGGCATTTTTCTTGTTGATTGGTTTCAATTCCTTTTATATTCTGGATATTAGTACTTTGTTGGATGTATAATTTGTAAATACTTTTTTCCCATTCAGGAGCTAGTCTATTTAATCTCTTGATTGTTCCTTTTACTGTGCAGAAGCTTTTTAGTTTAATTAAGTCCCATTTATTTATTTCTGTTTGTATTGCATTTGCTTTTGGAATCTTCACCATGGTTTGTTTGTTTGTTTTTTTCCTAGGCCAATTTCCAGTAGAGTTTTTCCTAAGTTTTCTTATAGGACTTCTATTGTTTCAGGTCTTACATTTATGTCTTTGATCCATCTCAAGTTATTAATAGTTATTTATGTATGAAGAGAGATAGGGATCTCGTTTCATTCTTCTGCATATGGCCATCCAATTTTCTCAGCACCATTTATTGAATAGTGTGTTGTTTCCTCAGTGTATGTTTTGTCTGGTTTGTCAGGGATCAGTTGGTTATAGGTATTTGGATTTATTTCTGAGCTCTCTATTCTATATCACTGGTCTATGTGTCTACCTTTATACCAATATCATGTGCTTTCATTACCATTGCCTCATGGTGCAATTTGAAGTTAGGTAATGTGATGCCTCCAGATCTGTTCTTTTTGCTTAGAATTGCTTTGAATATTCTTGGTTACATACGAATTTTAGTATTGTTTTTTGTAATCCATGAAGAATGACATTGGTATTTTAATTGAAATTGAATTGTATCTGTAGATTGCATTGGGTAGTATAGACATTTTTACAGTATTGATTCTTCTGATTCAGGAGCCTGAGGTGTTTTTCCACGTATGTTTTCCACGTGCTTCCTCTCACTAGTGTTTTGTAGTTCTCTTTGTAGAAATAGTTCATCTGTTTGGTTAAGCATATTCCTAATTTTTTTTTTTTTTTTTGGTAGCTATTGAAAATGAGATTGAGTTTTTTTTTTTTTTTTTTTTTTAAGAGGCAGAGTCTCACTTTCCTCAGTAGAATGCTGTGGTGTCACAGCTCATAGCAACCTCCAGCTCTTGGGCTGAGATGATTCTCTTGCCACAATGCCCGGCTATTTTTTGGTTGCAGTTTTGTCAGGGCTGGGTTCAAACCTGCCACCTTTGGTATATGGGACAGGCGCCCTACCCACTGAGCCACATGTGCCACCCCAAGATTGCGTTCCTTTTTTTTTGCAGTTTTTGGCCTGGGGCTGGGTTTGAACCCACCACCTCCAGCATATGGGGCCAGCACCCTACTCTTTTGAGCCACAGGCGCCGCCCGAAACTGAGTTCTTGATGTGATTCTCAGTGGTCACTATTGGTGTATAGCAGTGTTATATATTTGTGTACCTTGATTTTGTCTTCTGAGACTTTACTGAATTCATTTTTAAATTTTAGGACTCTTTATAGGGTTTTCTAGGTATCAGAGCCTATTGTCGGGAAATAGAGATAATTTTACTTATTTTTTCTAATTTGGATGCTCTTATTTCTTTCTCTTTTCTGACTGCTTTGGCTGGCACATCTGGTAGTATGTTGAATAATGGTGGCCAAAGTGGGCACCCTTGTCTCATTCCAGTTCACAGGGAATGCTTTCAATTTTCTCCTTTCAGTATGATGTTATCTGTGGATTTTCTGTATATGGCTTTTGTTAATTCAAACTATGTTCTTTCTGGGCCTAGTTTGTTGAGAGTTTTTTTTTTTTTTTTTTAATCATGAAATGATTCTGGATTTTATTTTTTGGAACCTATTGAAATGATTACATGGTTTTTGTTTTAAATTCTGTTTCTGTTGTGAATCACATTCATTAACTTGTGTATGCAGAACCATTCTTGCATATCTGGTATAAAACATGATTCTGATAAATTATATTTTGATGTGGTGTTGGATTCTGTTTGCCAATATTTTCTTGAGGATTTTTGTTTCTATGTTCATCAAGGATATTGGTGTATAGTTTTCTATTTTTGTTGTATCTTTTCCTGCCTTTGGTACCAAGGCGATACTGACCTCATACAATGAGTTAAGGAGGAGTCTCTCTTTCTTGTTCTTCTGGAACAGTTGTGGTAGAAATGGTATCAGTTTTTTTTTTTTTTTTTTGAGTGTCTGGTAGAATTTGGCTGTAAATCCTACTGGTCTTGGGCTTGGGAGATTTTTTTTTATTGCTGATGGAATCTTACTGTATGTTACTGATCTGTTCAGTGTTTCTGTTTCATACTGATTAAGGCTTGAGGAGTTGTAAGTTTCCAGAAATTTATTTCCTCTGAATTTATAAGGTTGTGTGCATAGAGGTATTTATAGTAGTCTCAGATAATCTTTTGTATTTCTGTGAGATCAATTGTAATGTCTCTCCTTCCTTCCTTCCTTCCTTCCTTCCTTCCTTCCTTCCTTCCTTCCTTCCTTCCTTCCTTCCTTCCTTCCTTCCTCTCAAGATAGAGTCTCACTTTGTTGCCCTTGGTAGAGTGCTGTGGCATCATAGCTCACAGCAACCTCAAACTCTTGGGCTTAAGCAATTCTCTTGCCTTAGCCTCCTGAGTAGCTGGGACCACAGGTGCCCACCACAACGCCCAGCTATTTTTAGAGATGAAGATTTGCTCTGGCTCAGGCTGGTCTTGAACCTGTGAGCTCAGGTGATCCACCCACCTTGGCCTCCCAGAGTGCTAGGATTACAGGTGTGAGCCACTAAGCTCGGCCTCCATTTTCATTTCTGATTGTGCTTATATGAAGCTTCCCTCTCCTTTTCTTGGTTAATCTAAGCAGTCTACCAATTTAGTTTATCTTTTCAAAGAACCAACTTTTTCTTTTCTAGATCCTTTTTAAAAATTTTTATTTACTTCTGACCTTTGTTATTTCTTATCTTCCTACTAGTTTTTGATTTGGTTTGTTCTTGTTTTTCTAGCTCCTTGAGGTGTGATATTAGATTGTTAATTTATGATATTTTTGATGTAGGAATTGAATGCTTTATATTTCCCTCTTAACACTATTTTTACTATATCCCAGTGATTTTGGCAGGTTGTGTCATGATTGTCATATATTTTAAAGAATTTCTAAATTTCTATCTTAGGGTCATCATTGACCTAAGGATCATCTAGCAGCAGGTTAATTTCTAAGTAACTGCATAGTCTTAGGAATTTCTCTTATAACTGATTTCTAATTTTATACCACTGTGATCTGAGAAGGAGCTTCATATGATTTCAGTTTTTAAAACATTTTTGACCTATTTTATGGTCTAATGTATGGTCTATGTTAGAAAACATTTCAAGTGCTAATGAGAAGAATATATATTCTGCTGTTTTTAGGTAGAATGTTCTGTAAAGTCTGTTAGGTCCATTTGTTCTAGAGTCCCATTTAAGTCCAGTGTTTCTTTGTTGATTTTTTGCCTCCATGATCTATCTAGTTCCATCAGTGGATTGCTCAAATCTCCCACAATTAATGTATTGCTATTTATTTCTGCTGTGATGTCCAATAGTATTTGTCTATAAATCTGGAAGCTCCAATGTTAGATACACAGATATTTAGGACTGTTTTACCTTCTTATTGAATTGATACCTTTATCATTATAGAATGATTTTTTTTTTAAACCATTGCTAATTGAAAGCTTATTTTATCTGTTATAAAAAGAGCCACTTCTGATCACTTTTAGTTTTCCTTTACTTTCTACCTCTTAACTTTGGTTCTATGAGAATCTTTGTAATTTAAGTGGGTCACTTGAAAGTAACAGATATTTGGCTTTTTTTTTTTTTTTTTTTTGAGACAGAGTCTTCCTATCTTACCCTTGGCAGAGTGCTGTGGTGTCACAGCTTACAGCAACCTCAAATTCTTGGGCTTAAGTGATTTTCTTGCCTCAGCCTCCCAGGTAGCTGGGACTATAGGCACTGCCACAACACCTGGCTATTTTTTTGGTTATTTTTGTAGTTTTCATTGTTGTTTAGCAGGCCTGGGCTGGATTCAAATCCACCAGCCCTGGTCTATATGACCAGTCTCCTAATCATTGAGCTATGGGCACTTAGACCAGCTGGCTTATGTTTTTTAAATCTATTCCACCAACCATCTATTAAGTAGGAACTTTTAGACAGCTTGTATTCAATGGTAACAATGACATGAGATTCTGTCCCAGTAAATATGGTGGTTGTTATAATAGTTACTTTGCATTCTCCATTGTATTATTTTGTTTTCATTTATTTTTTTATATTTTTGGGGGATTTTTTTTTAATACAGAATTTTTTTATACTGGTGTCAACTTTTCATTTCAAAGTTTAAAACTCCTTTGAGCATTTCTTGTAGGAGTAATCTAACAGTTACAAACTCTCTTAGTGTTTACTTGTTTCTCCTTTATTCATGAAATTTAGTTTTTCACTAGACAAAATTCTTGGCTGACAGTTACCTGTTTAAGAAGATTAAAGATAAGACCTTAATCCCTTCTGGCTCATAAGTTTCTGCAGAGAAGACTGCTGTTGATCTGATGGGCTTTCCTTTGTAAGTTATTTGATGCTTTTACCTAATGGATTGTGGGATTTTCTCATTCTGACTTTGGCCAGACTGATAACTATATGCCTTGATGATGTCTTATTTGCAATGAATCTTCTAGAAGTTTGATGACAGTCTTGAATCTGGATGTCTGTACCTCTAGCAAGATCCAGGAAAGTTTTCCTCTATAATTCCCTCAAATAGTTTTTCCCTGACTTTTTGTTTTTCTTAATCTCCCTAAAGGATACTTATAATTCTTATGTATGGCATTTTATACCCTAACATTTCTTGAATAATTTACTCATTTATTTTATATTTATTTATTTATTTATTTATTTATTTATTTATTTATTTTTTATTGTTAAATCATAGCTGTGTACATTAGTGAAATTGCCTGTACCCATTCTAAGATTCACCATAGTACTCATTTATTTTAATTATTATTATTTTTTTTGGACTGACTGGGTAAATTCAAAACTTATCTTCAAGCTTTGAAATTCTTTCTTCTATTTGGTCTAATCTGTAGTTACAACTTTATAAACTGGACTTTATGATTCCCAAAATGAGTTTTCATTCCCAGAAGTTCTGTTATTATTATTATTTTTAAATTTCCTTTTTTGGAGACAGTCTTGCTCTGTCACCCTGAACAGAGTTTCATCATAGCTCAATGCAACCTCAAACTCCTGGGCTTAAGTTATCCTCTTGCCTCAGCCTTCTGAGTAGCTGAGACTACAGGCATGTGCCACAACGTCCACCTAATTTTTCTATGTTTAGTAGACATGAGGTCTTGCTGTTGCCCAGGGTGGTCTTGAACTCCTGAGCTCAAGTAATCTTTCTACCTTAGCTTCTCAAAATGCTAGGAGTACAGGCATGAGTCATTATGCCTGATCAAGATCTGTTTCTTGAGTGAATTTTTCATTCATGTCCTGATTTTCTTTTTATTTTTTGTTTTTGTTTTCATCTTTCTTTTAGATCTCATTAAGCTTATTTGTGATCTACATTTTTAATTCATTGCCTGATATTTCAAAAATCTTTTTGTTAGAATCCATTGTTGGAGGCCACATGTAATCCTTTGGGAATGTCATTACATTCTGTTCTTGGTTTTCACATTCTGTTTTGTGATACTGCCAGGGTTTTTGCACAAATTCCTTATCATCTGAAGAAACTATCATTGCTCTATTTTCTTTTTTGTCCCTTGGAGACAGAGACTCATTCTGTCACCTTGGCATCATAGCTCACAGCAACCTTAAACTCCTGGGTTTGAGTGATCTTCTTGCCTCAGCCTCCAAAGTAGCTGGGATTATAACAGGCACTGCCACAATGCCTGCTAGTTTTTCTACTTTTGGTAAAGATGGGTCTCACTCTTGCTCAGGCTAGTCTTGAACACCTAAGCTCAAGCAATCCTCCCATCTCAGTTTTCCAGAGTGCTAGAATTATAGGTGTGAGCCACTATACCTGGCCATTTCTCATTTTTTACTTTACTTTTTTTTTTTTTTTTTTAGCAAAAAATAAAGTCAAATCTAACATGCAGCTTGGTGGCTACTATTAATAACAATATATTGTATATTTGAAAATTACTAAGAGAGTAGATTTTAAGTGTTCTCACCACCAAAATAAAAGGACTTTTTTCTTTACCTCTTAAGAGTGTGACTATAGTGTATGTTAGGTAAGGACCTTTGATTTTGCTTGTGGGTACCTTCAGATGGCCAAGGCTCTGAATAAATTCCTTAGTAATGGCCTTAGCATGGTGGTCTTCTCAAATGTTAGTTATTTGTAAGCTATAGTGGTGATGTACTATATGTGGGCATATTTCTTGCCTCCTGCAGAGAAAGAGAAATGGAAGTCTCTGGAATCTTATCTCTTTCTCTAGCCTTCCATGCTTCTGACAGTAGAATTATATCTAAATGCCCAGTTTTGTCTTGAGGCCTGTAGGTGGCACTTGTGGGTAAAAGTTAGATAAGCTCTGTAAAATTGAATAAGCAAATGATGAAATGGGCTGTACAAGTTGATCTCTGGTATGGCTAGCAGGTGGTACTGGCAGGCTACGGTACTGGCAAGAGAGACCTAGATATGGTGTTGTCTGTTGGACCTATGCCTTGCCCTAGTCGATCAAAAGAAGCACTGACATCCCAGGCAATGAGTGGCGCTCCCAGGGAGCCTTCTCTTGTGATCTGCCAACACCCAGGCTGTTTTGGTAGGTGGGTGAGAAGGTATGGTGGGGCTGGGTTGAACAAGTCTGTGTCTAGGATCCCTACAGTTTCTTATAAGCACACTATCCCAATGGGAGTCAAAGGTCAGTTACCAGGCTGTTGGGTCAGCCTAGAGGAGGGGTGGAGATACCTCCAACATTCCCAAGAACCAGCTCATGGAAGAGGGCAGTACAGAATCCACAGTTCAGCAGGTGGGAGTGGGGTTCAGGTTGTTCCCCTCCCCTGAATTGGTGAATTTCCCTGTAGCTTCTGGCCAATAGCAGCTGGCCAAATCATCTAGGCCAGCCAAAAGGCAACTACATTAAGGCAGCCCAGCTGGACTAGATCGTTAGTCCCCAGTCAGGACCGAAAAGTTTGGCTACTGTTTCTGCGGGAAGTGGAGTATTTTGTGTGAGCACTGCAGCACACACCACACTCTCAGTTTTGTCCACGTGGGCTTCCTCTCTGCCCAAGATAACTCCACAAATCTTGCCTTCAGACCCCTGAATGCTGTGACAGAGTTCTGGAAGTATGGGAATGGTCCCATGCCATTCCCAGATCCGTAAGCCCAAGTGCTAACCCTGACCAAGAGAAGCAGACAAGTCCCAGCCTGCCTAGGGAAGGTTCAATCCAACAGCTTGGAGGTTGGCTGCAGTCCAGTCAGGGGCAGGGTGTGGCTGAAGTACCACACTGCTCTCCATGAAAGTGGCCAGGTGGGTAGCTATGGAAAAGGCTGGCAAGTATGGTGCTCCTGGTCTGAACACCCCTTAGGTCTGCCCCAGTCCACTTCTGTAGTGGTAAAATTCAACTCTGGGGTAAAAGAGACATCCTGGGTTCTTGTCCCTCTCCCTGACCCAGCAGCCAAGAAGATCTGATTCAGGGCAGGGCACAGAGCATTGCAGGAGGGGACCTTAGTTTTTTCTTGGCACCAGTGCCTATAAAATCTTCACGTGAGCTCTCTACAGCACTCTGGAGGTCCATGGGTGTCAAGGAGCTCCTTTTAACCAAAACTGCAAAGGTTCTAGGTGGCAGTGTGGGACATCAAAGGTTTCTTTCTTACCCTTCCCTGGGTTCCAAGTTAAGGGGCCACACAAGGTATTCAGCAGACCCATGTGGACAGTCTGTTCACTAGCTTCACCTTCAAAGTCTTCTGTTGCCTCTCTTTATCTTCAATATTTCCCCTCTGATGAGCTTTTTGAAACATGGGTTTTTGATAAATGTCCTTGTTCTGGAGAAGAAGTACACACCTGCTCCTTGTACTCAGGCATCCTGCCTCATCCCTTAATCCTGTCATTTGTTATAACAGTAAATGAAACTATAGAACATTATGTTAAGTGAAATGATCCAGGAACAGAAAGAAAAATATTGCATGCCTTCATTTATATGTGGAATTTAGAGAAGTTGTACTCCATGTACAAGCAGAGTATTGAATGATGATTACCAGAGGCTGGGGGATGGTGGAAATTGAAGAGATTTGGTCAAAGAATAAAAAATTTCAGTTAAACAAGAAGAATAAGTTCAAGAGATCTAATGTACAGCATGGTGGCTACTGTCAATAACAATATATTGTATATTTGAAAATTACTAAGAGTATAAATTTTAAGTATTCTCACCACCAAAAAAAAAAAAGCGTGTGCGGTAATACATATGCTAAATAGCTTTATTTAGCCATTCTACAATGTATATATATATATATATATAAATTCATATTGTACACTATAAGTATATACAATATCTGTCAAATAAAATAAGAAAGTTAAAAAAGAAAGGAGATCTAGCGATCACTTTCTGCAATTTCCTTTCCCTCATACTAAGAACATTAACCATCTTTGAATAGAGTGACTACATTGACCTATCCAGGGAGTTAACTTTTAGTCATGGCCAGAAAAGTAGATAATTATCTTATCAGGAGAGGATATCAGTGATGTTCAACATGCAGCCCCACAGGCCGCTTACTGATTTTGTGAGGACTTTATTAGTAGGCATGGACCTTTTATTGCTAATCAGCTTTTATGTTTATATATTTAATGTGTGGCCTGAGGCAATCCTTACTCTTCCAATGTGAGGCATTGGACATTGCTGTAGGTAGAAGCATAGTATAGGCTAACATTCCAGAGGACTCTTGCACATTGGACTGGGCCTCAGCCCTCTGCTGCTCTGCATGCCTATGGTGGCAAGGGGACTTGAAACATTTAGCAGATTAGATGAGAAACTTGTTTGAGAAAGGTCTAGATAGAAATCAGCAGCTTAGCACAATCAGTAGAGTTAGAAGGCAGTTGACAATTACCCTTGAGCCATGACTATTTAGCCTGTGGGCGATAACCATTACTTATTAAGGCCTTATGATGAAATTGTTTAATATGTGATTTAATACTTTACTATCCTTTATTTCAATAGGCTTCTTCCTTGATCAAAAGCCCACCTGTTTGATTGAGTCATGAGACTGTTAACTTCTTACTTCTTCACTTTATATGTACATGCCCCTAAATCCTAATAAAAGGCTTTTGAGATTTTAGTTCAGGGTGATACCTATCTGCCTCACTACTGGCTGATACGGTGTCAGTCTCTCTGGGTCTCAGCTGAAACTCTGCATGTGAATTTCTTGCTCCTCTCATGGTCTCCTGACCCCGGCCTGTAGGGAAAGTCCCCACTAGGGGACTACTCAGTCCACTATGTTGGGGATCCCTCCCCCATTGCAACACACATGGTAGGGCTAAGTAATCAGTAGGAGTCTAGGCAAGAAAGACATAATGTGGGCCTGAGGAATGATGAAACTAGTTTTGTATAGGTGGAGGTAGCGTTCATGTGTGAAAATGGCCAGTTGTGAAAGCTGGGGAGATTAGTGAGGCTGGATTATGGAAGGCCTCAGAGAACACTAATTTGGATGTTTCTTAAAGGCAATAGAGAATTGTGGAGATATTTTCAGCAAAGAAATAACAAAGCAAAAATTTTGATTTAGAGAAATAACATGGCAATAGTACAAAAGATGGGTAGAAAAAGGGTAACACTGGATGCAGAGAACAGTTAAATAAGGACTGTGGAGTTGTTGGTCAAAGAATACAAAATCATAGGTAGGAGGAATAAATTCTCATCAGAGGGAGAAATATTGAAGATGACAAAGAAATCAATAGGAGACACTGAGTTAAGTCAGAGGACCCACAGCCTGCATGGGTCTGTGAGTATCTGGAGTGACTCCTTAATCAGCACCTAGGGTAAGCAGGAAACCTGCATGTGATGTGTTCTTAAAGTATCTCTTCTGTAAATATTTTAGGTACATATTCCTCCCTTTTCTTTGAAGAACACACTTTAAGAAAACTGAAGGCATATTCTTTTCTCTGACACATTCTTTTACCCTTGATTCTACCCAAAAGGCTGGGAAATAATGATATTCTTTTAAATCAGATAATCATTGACCCCTTTTTCTCCCACTATTTCTAATAGAAGTTAACACTTGATGAAATTTTCTTTTACTTGGTTTTGTTTTAATGTGCTTCTATCATTCACAAAATAAGAGTGCTTGCTGAATGCATTAACAATTATATCTCAGACTATAGCTGTTATGCAGGGGTCAAAATAAAGGTTTCTAAAGGATTGATAAGGATTGAAAAAGGTAACTTTTAGAGAAAATTAAAAGTAAATGAATAAAATCAGTGATATTTAGAATCTAAATAACACTGATTTCTATATTGGAAAGAAAGTTATTAGGTCAAATTAGGGTCTAAATGTAATACTTGGCAGAATTCCTTTAGGTTAAGTCTGTTTTAGTTAATTTGACTAAGCTATTGAGTTGAAGTGAAAAATGATAAGCTTATATGAAGCCATAGAAACATCATTTCAAAAGAAATACCATGATGAGAAAAACATGAATTATGAATATGTCTTATAATATTGTTTGGTATCTAGTGGACCCCAACCTGGGACAGTGGTCAGCAAGGGAGATTGTGCTGAGGATATCATGAAACTTACACCAAACTTAATAAAACCAGAAACCTTTAAGGGCATACACTGTTTAATGTGCCTGGTGGCAGCATGAAAACAATGCAGCACCTGTCCTGTTTCCCAGAATCTTTATTGGATACATAATAGAGTATACATGCAAGAATGTATAGCAGTCATTAGTCACCAGACAAGGTTAAGAATGAGAGAGAGGATATTACAGCTCCTAGGAAGGTTGGGTAAAGGGTAAGCAGGACATCTGAAGTGGCCAGATAACAGTGCAAGCAGAAGAGAGAGGGAAAGAGAAGTCTCATCTGTTGAGGCAGACTTCTCAGCTTCTGTAACCTAAGCTATTAGCTGATGACCTTAGCTCTTCCACATGGCTGACTTCCCATGCAGGGATGTTGGCCTGACAGGGCACCTTCAGACTCCTATCTTCTCAATTAGAAGTACAGGGGTGGCCCACCTGAGGGCTTTTACCTGGCTTTTGAAAGGCCTGTGGGTTCTATCTATCAGCCTACCAATTCCCACATAATATGAGACATTTTTTTTCTCTCTCTCTCTCTCTTTTTTTTTTTTTTTTTTTTTTTTTTTTTTTGGAGTTTTTGGCCAGGGCTGGGTTTGAACCTGCCACCTCTGGCATATGGGGCCAGCGCCCTACTCCTTTGAGCCACAGGCGCCACCCCAATGTGAGACATTCTTTATGGCCATTCCTGTGGATGAGACAAAGGAGCCAACTGATAAAATGATAGCAGACACATTTGTGAATTGAGAAAAGCTGCTCATGCCAGACATGGTGGCATGCACCTGTAGTCCCAGCTACTCAGGAGGCTGAAGCAAGAGAGAAGCTGCTCTGGTGGAAATGTCAAAAGAAATTAGAATCAGCCTTTTGTAGTAGAATTTTGAGATTGCCTAAATTAAGCATAAGTTAGATTTGTGTATTTGTGCCATGTGATCACAGTTACACTACTTCTCTGCTCATGGTTCTTCCAGTTTAGTTTAACTCACGCCCTCTCTGCCATTAGCTCAAATGTTCCCTCTTCTGTTTAAGCTTGGCTTAGTTTCTCTAGCTATGTGGAGATTCTATTTATGAGATGGTCCACCTGTTTCATAATAGCGTACTGTAGAATCCAAGCAAGAGTATTTCAGTCACACTGCCCCCTCTGAGAATCTTCAGACTGCTTGACATGTTCTCATCACTCTGAGAGATTCTCTTAGTTTATTGTGTTCAGAATCTAGAGACGCTCAGATAAGGGATTAGAGCTGGACCCAATGAGAGCCATTGCTAGGCTGGTCAAAGGCCCATAAGTAACCTAGAAATGAATGTCTTCCTAATGAAGATCACTATAATTCATAGTGTCTGGGTGTTAAAATAAAACCATGGCTAACATCTGTTTATTACTTACTAGGTATCAGGCATAGCTAATCAACATAATGGGGCAACCAGGGAGAACTGTATTGCTTGCTACTTAATAAATGGTGAAGTATTTCTAACTGATTGATTCTAAAAGTCTCAGCTAGCAAGAGACTTTTAATGGTTCCTTCTCTCTAAACTTCTCTACCTGTCCTACCATTTCCCTAGGTCCCATCGACCTGTACACCATCAATTAATTAAACAATTAGAGTTAGCACCTGGCCCTGCAAGGCCCTCTAAGATCTTGACTCAGCTTCCTGATACCCCAGCAATGGTGATGGGGCATTCTGACTGAGTATTCATTAAGAGTACATTAAGTACTCTGGAGCCAGTTGGCTGGGTTCAAATCATAGCACAACCACTTACACACCTGTGACCTTGAGATAGTCTTTCTTTGACTCAGTTTTCCTCATCTTTAAAGCAGGGATGGTAATGTATTTATTTCAAGGGATTGTATGGAGACTAATTTGTTTAATACATGTAAGGTATTTAGACGAGACCTGATACATAGTAGGTGTAATAAAGGTGTTTATTATTGTTTATTAGCTGCCCTAATTGCTAAATATTTTGACCACTACCCTTTGGTGTTACAGCTGATTTTGGCACCAACCTCCATGCTGTTGGGGTTGTGGTGGTCAGCCACTGGGGTGGGCTTGGTGGAATGAAGATGGAGCCTTAGTTCTGGAGAGGTGCATGGCCCCCACAGTAGGGCATACTAGAGAGAGGGGCTCTGGTCTCAAAACCAGGCTTTGCTAAACCAGATTGCTTCACAGAGGGTCGATGGGGGATGGGGAGTGCACATGTTGTACTCCTAGTTCAGGGCAATGCAGCTTCATGAATTCCCAGCAGCTCTCCAAACTGGGAGACTCTGGGATTCTTCAGTAATAAGGACTGTAGGTGTTTGCACTGGCAATGGGGGCTAGTGGGAACTGGAAATCCCTTCTGGCTCTAGGCTGATCTGATCTGGGCAAGGATAATGGGGCTGCAGAGTCCAGGTGTTTCCACAGTGCCCTCCTGGACGTCTAATTGCTATAGATGCATCTCCCCTGCTAAACTCCAAAGCTTTCCCTTTGATGCTCCAGTCGAATCTTAACTGTTTACTTGTTGCCTTGTTCCTTTCTTGTGTGAGTGATGACTGCCTGGCACCTCTAGTCAGCCATCTTGGTCTTGAGCTTCTGAACAAGAAGACACTCAGATCTAAGGGATTATTAGTTATTCCACTTGAGTCAGCTGTGGGTTATGACAATGTGGGGAGCACCTCAAATAAAAGAATTGGATCCGAATCACCATTTTTCCTTACTATGTATATGGCTTTGAAACAATTACCTAACCTGGGCCTATTTCTTCTTGGGCAAAAACATAAGTAATATTAATAATAAATGTTCCCTAAACATTATTATGAGTATTAAATGAGATATAAAGTATTGCCTGGTTATGAGAATGCTTTTAAAATGTAAATATACCTGTAGTTAATTTTCAAAGAAAAACTTTAGACAAATTAAATTTAACAGAATTTAATGGAGCAAAGAAGGATTCATAAATTGGGAAGCCCTCAAAACCAGAATGGGTTCAAAACTCTGTAGCTGCTACATGGCCAGATAACATTTATAGACAGGATAAGGAAAGTGGTGTATGGAAAATAGAAGTGAGGTAAAGAAATAGCTGGATTGATTACAGCATAGCATTTGCCTTATTAGAAGATGTTAGAACACTTGGCTGCCTGTGATTGGCCAAAGTCTGTGATAAATACAAGAACAGGTCTGATGAAAAACCTTTAGGCCAAACTTAAAATATATAAGGAGGAAGTATGATTATATTTATATTGGCATTTACAGATGTACCAAGGTTCATGAGAACTTGCTTCAATGGAAAGTCAAAATTAGATCCAAATCTCATGCATTTTGGCTGGAAGGTTTTGTTAACTGAAATATCATTCAGGTGGTGTACGTAAATGCAATTGAATGACTACAAAGAATAAATATACTGCTGGAGGAGGGATAAACTAGAGATCCAGAGAATTTATTTTAGCTATTATCGTTGATCACTCTAGATGTAAAAGTAAATTAAAGGACTGAATGTATTTTTTCATTTTAACTTCCCTTCTCCCTTCCCCTTGCTTTTTACTTTTAAACATTTTTATGGAGCAAGAAGCATGTACTACAACATAGGTTTGGGGTTCTTATTGGCGAAATTCTTAGGTTAGTAACTAGATAAATTGTCTTTTGATGTTTTCTTTAAAAACTTTTCCTTTGATCTGGTTTATATGAGGGCAGCTGAATGTTTTTAATATGAATTTTCTCTGGGCTTGGGTCTCTGGCATTTTGGAAATCAAAAGACCTTTTTTGTAAACTGCTTCTTTTTTTCATATATGGCCTTGGGCAAGTTATTCTGCGTCTAACTTTTCTCATTTGTAAAGTGGAGATTTTATTACCTTAAGGGGTATACTGAGGAAAGGTGCCTGAACGTGTTTAATTTTAACACATTGTTCTTCAGTTGGAGGTGAGAATTTGAAGTCAAAAGGGATCTTAAACTTTATTTCTTCTGATTTTTTCAATTTATATATAAAGGGACCCCTAAGGGGTCAAGCTAAGACAAATGTTAGTCTGCTTAGATTTATTTGATATTTATATACCTGGCCAAGCAGTTCATTTTCTCAACAAGACTTCTTTAAAAGGCCAGAGATAGGTCTATATAAGAACAATTGACACCCCCTCATATATATATATGATATATATCTGGAACAGTAATTTTAGAAATGGTGAGTATATGCAGCAGTAAGGCTTTATTTTATAGCCAGATTCTATCAGAAGTATATTAGGAAAATTTATGCAACTATTTAAACAAAATCCTAAACTACTAGGTAAAAATAAATTACTATGTCACGGAACAAGTACCACATAATCCAAATATCTGGAATGAAGGAGGCCACGGTTTTCTAATCAGTGAAATTTTAATATTATAGAAAAGATTTTGTTTTATAAACATCTTTGTTAACATAGTAACAATAATAATAATGCATCATAAATACATATAAACAAAAAGTGAAAGTCCTTTCTCCCCCTTTTTAGCCTTCAGAGGCTGAAGTGATTGATATGGAGAAATTGGTCCAATTATTCCCCAGCATCCACTCTGGACACGTATTTATGTAACTTGCTTCTAGATATGGAGCCCCTCAGAGACTGAAAGACATGAAACTCAAAACAGTTAGAACACACTTTTGTGACCCTGACCTTGTCACTTTCTTTTCCTCTCAAACCACAGTTTGCAAAAAAAGTCTTAAAAATAACAATGTCAGTTTTTTCAACATTTAAAAAAATATATATTTTTTCAGTGACAGATTTTGTGTCCTGAGACTGTAGGGGTCATTTTGTTCACTGCTAGTGCCAAGAAACCCAAGCTCCCGACCCCAAGCCCCTGCCTCAAGCCCAACTCTCTGCTGGGAATATCCTGTCAAGGATTATAACTAGATTGCACAAGTTACATTGTTTTGTCTTGAATATATTTCTCTGGATTTTCCAAAGCTATAAAATAGCTTGAATATGACATTTGTTTAATGCATATGAAATGCAATTATAAAATAGTATTTTATAAGCATGCTTACTATTTTAAAGCAAAATAAATGTTGATGTAATAAGAATGTAGGTAAGGAAAAAGAGAGGAGAATTCAATCTTAAGACTTTTAATAAAAGGGTTGGCGAGGGCAGTGCCTGTGGCTCAAGGAGTAGGGCACCAGCCCCATATATCAGAGATGGTGGGTTCAAACCAGGCACTGGCCCAAAAAAAAAAAAAAAAAAAGGTTAGAGAGGTCCTAAAAAACACAGATAGCATAGTAAGTAAACTTTGTATCTGAAATTGGTTTTGTAAAACAATTTAGAAATAAATGATATAAAATTTCCCAAAGTAAAAAAATAAAGATAGAACTCTTGAATAGGGAGATAGTCTTAATTTTTTAAATGATATTTTTCTCTACCCCATATGAAAAGAGAGAGAGAAAATACAGTCTGTTAGCATAATGTTGGGCTTCTTAATTTTGAGTTATTTAGGTAACTGTAGAAGTGACAAAATTTACCTATTATAAAAGTCTTTTATGTTCATTTTAAAATCTAGCTATTGAGTTGTCATACATTTTTGATATTCAGGTTTAGTTGTTTGCATAATCTGTTATTTGCCTTTTTTGTCCCATTATTATAGGATACTACAAAAGATGAAAGTAATGAGACCGAAGCTAACAGGATGAATAAATTGAGAAGAACAAGAAAGAAAGTCACTAAACCACATGTTTGTTCAACGGAAGAGGGAGAAATGGATATACCCCATTCAAACGGTATCTAGCTACTGTGACCCCTTGAAAATGGTGTGGTGAATGACCACCTCTGTTTGGTCTTTGTTTTCACAAAACATTTTCATTTTTTCTTTGGGAGAAGCAAAAAGATGAAGAAAAAAATTTATTTCTACATAGGTGACATAAAAGGTAGTAAATAGATAAAACCAACCAATCAAATCACTCAGAATTTAAAGAGGGTTAGAAGCAGGATGATAGTAGTGAGAAAAAAAAAAAAAGACAAAATAGAGCAAAATATGAGTAGGAAGAGAAGCACATTTCTGCACTGCAAAGGTCATTACTGAAGATGTGAGAGGCCACAAGAAAGTTGATGGAACGAGTTTTTATACCATGTGCTGTAATTCCTGTTAGGCTCCAATAGATTTGAAACAGGGCTAAAACTAGGAGTTAATTAAGCAAAACAAAACAAAACAAAACAAAACAGACTTAATCCTAGGAAGGATGCATTTCCAAGGCATGAGCAGTAGGAATTGGCAACATATGGTAATAATAAAAAACAGCCAGTCTTTTTGTAGATTTTATTATCGTTTTAAAATCCTTTACAGACTATGCATTCCCTATGGTCAGTGACTAGGGTGACACCATTGCCTGTTCTTTGGTATATCACTGCTTAGAAATACACTATTCTCTCAAGTACTCCTCCGAGTATCATATTAAAAGACAGTTGAGTTTTTTGTAGTATTCATTAAGAAGTTTTTGAATTTCTAAGGTGTCTATTGTTATTTCACCTTTGTCATTTCCTATTGATAAAATTAGGAATTTTAATTTTCTATTTCTGGTTAGCCTAGTCAAGGGTTTATCAATTTTGTTACAGCCCAAGATGAAGGGGAAAGAGGAGGGGCAAGGGAGGAGGGGGAGGAGGATGGATGGAGAGAGGGGGTGGGAACACACCTAAGATGCACTTTACAAGGGTATATGTTAAATCTATTAAGTGTAGAATACAAATGTCTTAACACAATAACTAAGAAAATGCAGTGAAGGCTATGTTAACCAGTTTGATGAAAGTATGTCAAATTATATATAAAACCAGCACATGGTACTCCATAATTGCATTAATACACACAGCTATGATTTAATAATAATAAAAAAAAGACAGTTGAAAACAATGGCAACATGTTTTTGCATTTTTCCTTATTACTGCAGAGAGGATGAACAACCAAATGGTGTGCCACAAATTAGAGGACACAAGCAGCCCAGTCGTGGGACCTGGCTCTGCTAAGTCTCATCTGTCACATGAAGATAAGGACTCCCAGGATCAGACAACAATGATAAAACCACCATCCCCCGAAACTTCAGCCAATACCTCTAGCGGTGAATTAAACCCAAATTCTGGTAAGGATTTACTGGTTAAATGTTCTGGAACAAACTGGCATATGGTTCTAGTCACTAATCCTAGATTTGTATTTGAATTAGAGATAAGGTGATATTGGTTGGAGATTGGTAGCCAGGACAGTTAAAAAACTAACATTTATAAAATGCTTTTTAAAAAATTTTTGTTTATTATTAAATTACAGCTGTGTAAATTTGTGCAATCAAGGTGTACAATGTGCTGGTTTCATATACAATCTGAAAAATTCTCATCAAACTGTTCAACGTAGCCTTCATGGCATTTTCTTATTGTATGTAGACATTTGTATTCTGCATTTAGTAGGTTTTGCCTGTACCCCTTCTAAATGCACCATAGGTGTGGCCCCACCCATTACCCTCCCTCCACCATAACCTCTTCCCACCCTTCCCCTCCCTTGGCCCTTTCCCCATATTCTTGAGCTATAGTTGGGTTATACCTTCATATGAAAGCTATAAATTAGCTTCATAGTAGGGCTGAGTACATTGGATACTTTTTCTTCCATTCCTGAGATACTTTGCTAAGAAGACTATGTTCCAGCTCCATCCATGTAAACAGGAAAGAGGTAAAGTCTCCACCTTCCTTTAAGGCTGCATAATATTCCATGGTATACATGTACCACAGTTTGCTATCCATTCGTGGATCAATGGGCACTTGGGCTCTTCCAATGTTTAGCAATTATGAATTGGGCTGCAATAAACATTGTGGTACAGATGTCTTTGTTATATTGTGATTTTTGGTCTTCTGGGTATATACATAGTAAAAGAATTATAGGATCAAATGGCAGGTCTATTTTTAGATCTCTAAGTATTCTCCAAACATCCTTCCAAAAGGAACATATTAGTG
>CAUYPK010024882.1:0-23115 GCA_963574355.1 Loris lydekkerianus
AAGGTCAATAAAATAGGTAAACCTTTGGCTAACCTAACCAGGAAATAAAAGAGTAAAATCTCTAATTTCATCAATCAGAAATGACAAAGACAAAATAACAATAGACTCCTCAGAAATTAAAAAACTCCTTAATGAATATTACAAGAACCCTTATTCTCAGAAATATGAAAATCTGAAGGAAATTGACAAATACTTGGAAGCACATCACCTTCCAAGACTTAGCCAGAATCAAGTGGAAATGTTGAAAAGGCCTATATCAAGTTCTGAAATAGCATCAACCATACAAAATCTCCCTAAAAAGAAAAGCCCAGGACCAGATGGCTTCACGTCAGAATTCTACCAAACCTTTAAACAGGAACTAGTGCCTATATTACTCAACCTGTTCCAAAGTATAGAAAAAGAAGGAATACTACCCAACACATTCTATGAAGCAAACATCACCCTGATCCCCAAACCAGGAAAAGACCCAACAAGAAAAGAAAATTATAGACTAATATCACTAATGAATATTGATGCAAAAATATTCAACAAGATTCTAACAAACAGAATCCATCAACACATCAAACAAATTATACATCATGACAAAGTCGGTTTTATCCCAGGGTCTCAATGCTGGTTTAATATACATAAATCTATAAATATAATTCAGTACAAAAACAAATTAAAAAACAAAGACCATATGATTCTCTCAATTGATGCAGAAATAGCTTTTGATAATATCCAGCATCCCTTCATGATAAGAACACTTAAGAAAATTGGTATAGAAGGGACATTTCTTACACTGATAGAGACCATCTACAGCAAACCGACAGCCAATATTGTATTGAATGGAGTTAAATTGAAATCATTTCCACTCAGATTAGGAACCAGACAAGGCTCCCCATTGTCTCCACTGCTCTTTAACATTGTAATGGAAGTTTTAGCCATTGCAATTAGGGAAGAAAAGGCGATCAAGTGTATCCATATAGGGTCAGAAGAGATGAAACTTTCGCTCTCTGCAGATGATATGATTGTATATCTGGAAAACACCAGAGATTCTACTATAAAATATAATGGTGATCCAAGGAATACAAGCAGCATCTCAGGTTACAAAATCAACATTCATAAATCGGTAGCCTTTATATATACCAACAATAGTCAAGCTGAAAAAACAGTTAAGGACTCTACTCCATTCACAATAGTGCCAAAGAAGATGAAATATTTGGGAGTTTATGTAACAAAGGATGTGAAAGATCTCTATAAAAAGAACTATGAAACTCTAATAAAATAAATAGCTGAAAATGTTAACAAATGGAAAAACATACCATGCTCATGTTATATCCATATTACCCAAAGCAATATATAATTTTTAATGCAATCCCTATTAAAGCTCCACTGTCATACTTTAAAGATCTTGAAAAAATAATACTTTGTTTTACACGGAATCAGAAAAAACCTCGAATAGCTAAGACTTTACTCAGAAATAAAAACAAAGCAGGAGGAATCACACTACCAGACCTCAGACTATATTATAAATTGACAGTGATCAAAACAGCATGGTTCTGGCACAATAACAGAGAGGTAGATGTATGGAACAGAAAATAGAGAACCAAGAGATGAACCCAGCTACTTACCGTGATTTGATCTTTGACAAGCCAATTAAAAACATTCAGTGGGGAAAACATTCCCTATTTAACAAATGGTGCTGGGTGAACTGGCTGGCAACCTGTAGAAGACCAAAACTGGACCCACACCTTTCACCATTAATTAAGATCGACTCTCACTGGATAAAAGATTTAAACTTAAGACATGAAACCTTAAAAATACTTGAAGAAAGTGCAGGGAAAACTATTGAAGGAATCGGCTTGGGTGAATATTTTATGAGGAGGACCCCCCGGGCAATTGAAGCAGCTTTAGAAATACACTACTGGGACCTGATCAAACTAAAAAGCTTCTGCATAGCCAAGAACACAGTAAGTAAAGCAAGCAGACAGCCCTCAGAATGGGAGAAGATATTTCTAGGTTATGTCTCCGACAAAGGTTTAATAACCAGAATCCACAGAGAATTCAAATATATAAGCAGGAAAAGAACAAGTGATCCCGTCACAGGCTGGGCAAGGGACTTGAAGAGAAACTTCTCTGAAGAAGATAGGCACACGGCCTACAGACATACGAAAAAATGCTCATCATCATTATTCATCAGAGAAATGCAAATGAAAACTACTTTGTGATATCATCTAACTCCGGTAAGATTAGCCCATATCACAATATCCCAAGACCAGAGATGTTGGTGTGGATGTGGAGAAAAGGGAAGACTTCTACACTGCTGGTGGGAATGCAAATTAATACATTCCTTTTTTGAAAGATGTTTGGAGAACACTTAGAGATCTAAAAACAGATCTGCCATTCAATCCTATAATTCCTCTACTAGGCATATACCCAAAAGACCAAAAATCACATTATAATAAAGATATTTGTACAAGAATGTTTCTTGCAGCCCAATTCATAATTTCTAAGTCATGGAAAAAGCCCAAGTACCCATCTATCCATGAATGGATTAATAAATTGTGGTATATGTACACCATTGAATATTATGCAGCCTTAAAAAAAGATGGAGACTTTACCTCTTTCATGTTTACATGGATGGAGCTGGAAGATATTCTTCTTAGTAAAGTATCTCAAGAATGGAAGAAAAAGTATCCAATGCACTCATCCCTAGTATGAAACTAATTTATGGCTTTCACATGAAAGCTATTACCCAGTTATAACCTAAGAATATGGGGAAGGGGTAAAGGGAGGGGAAGGAGGGGGCGAGGATGGGCGGAGGGAATGTGATTGGTGGGATTATACCTGCGGTGCATCTTACAAGGGTACATGTGAAACTTAGTAAATGTAGAATATAAATGTCATAACACAATAACTAAGAAAATGCCAGGAAGGCTATGTTAACCAGTGTGATGAAAATGTGTCAAATGGTCTATAAAACCAGTGTATGGTGCCCCATGATTGCATTAATGTACACCCCTATGATTTAATAATAATAATAATAAAAGAACTCATCAAATTGTGGCTGCTACAACCAGCTCTCTAGGTGATGGATTTAAGGAAAATCTTGTGTTTAACGAGATTGAGAAGAAGCTTGAAAAGGAAGGAGAACAGTGTATAAAGAAAATAGGTGGTATTTTTGCCTTTAGGTGAAGGAGGCCCTGGGGGCAAAGAAATCACCCATGTGAAGAACAACAGAGGATCAGAGCTTAGTAACTCAGGTCAGAAGGCCAATTGCATCATCACAATGGCTGACTCCCACTTACTGGCCTAATGACTGGTAAAATGAATCCTCCGTCGGCCTTCTGTCAAGGCAAACTGAAAATCACTGGCAATATGGATCTGGCTAGGAAGTTGTAAAATCTTCAGCTTCAGCCAGGCAAAGCTAAGCTGTGAAGAACTGTCTTAACTACTTTTGAAAATCAAGATGAAATATATAGTGACATATCCATACATTTCACTGTCAGTATTTAGACTGAAACTACACATTGGCAAATTGTGTGAGACAGATTTGTTTTTCAATTGATATGACCAATCCTGTTTATCCTAAGCTCTGGGTGAATAGAGCCTGATGATGTACAACTGTGCATTACAAAGTTAATATAGCAATGATGGTTTGGGGTAAAACTGAGTTTCAGAAAATTATTAGGAAGAGTAAAATCCAAAAAAATATGTAAATGAAAGCTCTTATTATGCTTATAAAGTACATTTAGAAATTATTCTGCTGAATATTCAATTTAAGAGTTTTCCGTGGGACAAATAGTGAAGAAATAATACCAATAGCTGGTCATGAATTAGTGTCATGCACTTAATGACCTTAATTAAACTCCCATTAATAGTGCTTAAAATTCTAAACTGGGATGATTAAAAAAAACAACTTAAATATTTTGCATTTCAAAAAAATTTGCATTTTATGCCATCAGAAACAGTATTTTCTTCCCAAATCAAAATAAAAGAAATATGATCACTGCTGGGGGAGGCAGGATGTGCAGTTGAACACACTTATTGTTAAAATAAAAATATTTTTAAAATGGGGTTTCTTCTTTAAAACTCCGTGCATTAGGATCATAAAACACTGTTAAAAATGAAATTTGCTTTGAGATGCAGTTTAAAAAAAAAATGGAACAGCAAGCATCCCATATATTCATTACTAATCTGAAAATAGTAGATCAACAACTATAGGCCCATGTGAGAGAAAAACAACAGATTCAAGAAAAGGGGAGGGGGGAGGAGGCTTTAATAGATTCCCCCATCGGGTATAATGTAGGGGTATTTGGCACACTTCCTGGGTGAAGGACTCAACTATATCTCAGACTTTGGACTTTACCTTACAAACTCAAATAACATAACCTAACCATATGTACCCTCACATTAATCCATAAAAAACACTGAAATAAGCACCCAATTCATTGTGGGGAAACCTAGGAAGTCGGTATGTCAAGGGAAGTTACTCACTTTACAATGTTAACTAAAATAAGATCCATGCTGTCAATCCGGGTGTTACACTGACCTACAAAAATGACCGGGGGACCCACAGAGCTGTATTTTAAAACTTTGCAAAGCTCTTGCTTATGTGCTCTAGCCCCTGTTTTAGCTTCAGATTTGAAGGGGCATTTCCTGAAGACAGGGTCTTTCCTAAATAACTGGGTTATTAGTGTACTTTCAATTAGATAACTCTTATTTGAATAATCTGCTGGCGTGTTCCTTTTTTATTGTTGGCGATTCATTCTGCTTGCATTTGTTACGTAAAGTCCATGTTATAATTGTGTTGGCTTTTTCCTTATGTGTAGTCAACCAGAGAACTAATGAATACAGGCAAAATAAATCTCTCCTTACAAAGGAAAGCAGGATTTTATGCAGATATTTTTCCAAGAAGACTTTAAAAATAAACTCCACTGAACTTCAAATTTAAATTCAAATTTAAAAGGCCAGGTGCTCAGGGAATGTATCTGATCTCAGATAGGACTGCTAGTAGAAAACAGTTGATGTTCGAATATAGATCCAGCTACATAGTCAATGCTGGTGATTTCATAGACATTTCATTCATTGATCACAAAAAATATTCTCCATAACTTCTACTGAGAGCTGGGCCTGGTTTCTGACTCATTGATCTTATTGGGCAAATTGTAGCTGCTAAAAGCATCATTTTTGGTATCATATGGAACTGGTTTCTGCTCACTTCTCTGCAGTTCCCAGCCATGCAATGCTGGAAAAGCTCAACTTTATTTATTTTTCTTTCAATTTCAGGTTAATGTGAGGGTACAAACAACTATGTCACAATATTTACATTTGTTAGGTAGAATCCCTCTTGTAGTTGTGTCCTGCACCCAAGAGGCCATATACCCTTATATTGTGCCCATTAAATGGGAGCACACTGATCTCTTTTCCCTCCTCCCCACAACTTTAATTGAATTGAGTTTTCTCTTATGTGGGCGTGTATTAGATCATCTACTGGCTTCATATTAGTATTGAGTACATTGGATACTTGATTTTTCATTCTTATGATACTTAACTAAGAAGAATGTGTTTCAACTGCATCCAGGTTAATATTTAGGGAGACCGAGTCACTCCCAAGACTTAGGGAGACTGAGTCACGTGTCCAAAGTCATATAGCCAAAATACCTAACAACTCCATCTTTTTATGGCTGAATAGTATTTCATAATAGACATATACCACAGTCTGTTAATCCATTCCTGGGTTGATGGGTATTTAGGTTGTTTCCACTGGATCTTGGTGATTATAAATTGAGCTGTGATAAACAATCTAGTGCATATGTCCTTATAATAATTTCTTTTTCTTCTGGGTAGCTGCCTAGTAATAGGATTATAGGATCAAATGGGTGGTCTAATTTGAGTTCTTTGAGGATTCTCCATACTTCTTTCCAAAGAGGCTGCATTAGTTTGCAGTCCCACCAACAGTCTAAATGTGTTCCCTTCTCTCCACATCCATGCCAGCATCTATAGCATTGGGACTTTGTGATGTGTACTATTCTCACTGGTTAGATGATGTCTCAGGGTAGTTTTGATCTGAATTTCTCTCATGATTAAGGATGATGAACATTTTTTCATGTGTTTGATAAACTCAACTTCTGAGAATAGCAGCATCTATGTACATGATAGGTGTGAGAATTAAATGAGATAATGTGCATAAATGTACACTGCCTAACCAGGGGTTCTCAAACTGCGGCCCGCAGGCCACATGAGGCACGGTGATTGTATTTGTTCTCATTTTGTTTTTTTTTTACTTCAAAATAAGATATGTGCAGTGTGCATAGGAATTTGTTCATAGTTATTTTTTTAAACTATAGTCTGGCCCTCCAACCGTCTGAGGGACAGTGAATTGGCCCCCTGTTTAAAAAGTTTGAGGATGCCTACCTTAACCAAAAAAAGCACTCATGTTCTGCAAACTTCCTTCAGCATCATGGTCATTACTATCACCAGTACGTTTTGCATGATTATCATGAAGTGTCTGGGTACTTTGAAGTGGGGATGCCTTGGTTAAAGTTCCAGTTCTGCCCCTTTTTTCTGGGTCCCTGATATGCCAAAAGCATTTGCTGTGCACCGTTTGGACTCATGGCCTCAATAAAACATGCTGAAAGATTTCCCCAAGTGGTAAGCCCAGCAAAACCAAATGCAACAATTGCTTAAAATTTGGAAGCAAATGTCAAGTTTGTGAAATAGAACCACGAGAGAACAAAACTATACATATATTCAGTTCTCAATCACTGGTGTCAATGAAATTCTAGTATCCAGGGCCATTATCTGAGCTAGACGTGGTGCCAAGAGCTTTCGTGCACTGTCTTAGGACCTCTTTTTGACAACCCTGAGAAACAGCTTCTGCTATTAAAAGTGAGAAAATCAAGACTTACGGATACTGAAGTAATGTAGTCATATAACCAGAATGGCAGACTTCAAGTTCCAACCTAAGGCCAATGCTTTTAATAATCTCATTATATTTATCCCCAAAGAGGAATAGGAGTGTGTGAGTTCAACTTAAAAGTACTAATATTGGATATGGCAGGCCTGTTATCATTTTCCTTGTTTTCCATAAATTTAATAGTATTTTGTCCAGGCTAACTTGCGCCAATGGGTTGTATTCTTTGAGACTGAGCAGACATCAATTGACAGCAAAGAAGTTTTATAAATATGCTAGTAAAGGGGGGGGGGGTGATGAGGGGCAGAAACCAGCTCCACACTGAACATGTTCCAGAGATATTCAACAACAGAGGTAATCCGCATGAGAAGATGAAAGGGAGTAGGTTGAAATTTTTCAGAAATTTTATATTTATTTAGACATGATTCCAAACATATCCAAATATTGCATGCAGAAAGAACATGAATAATAAAGTCAAAGAAGGTAATAATTGTAATTAGCATTTATCAAGCCTCATTCTGTGCCAGGCTCTAACGTGGAGCCCCTTTCATCCTAACCTCCCTCTCTTTTTCAAATACATTTTTATCGAGGGCCTCCTAGGTGTTAGGTGCTATTCTAGATATTTCTGTGAATAGAATTGTGAATAAAATAGCCATAAACCATGTTATCGGGGGTTTACTGATTATATATTGTCTTTTGGATACATGAGTACAAGCTTTTCAGAAGAAAATTTAAAAATTTACATCAGAAGGCTTGAAATCATTTAGGACTGAGCAATTTCACTTTAGGAAATAATACTTAAAGTTATGTTAATTTTTCCTATAAGGATCCTTACCATAGGGCTGTTTATAATAAATACAAACAAGTAAAATTTAAATGCTGAATAATTGTTATTTACATAAATGCATTTCTAGTATTATATAATAAAGTATTACTTCACCAACTAGAAATAATATAGAATTTTATGAAATGATACAGGGAAATAGTCATGGCATTACAAAACATTATATGACATATGTTTTTATAAATTAAGACACAGAAAAAAATAAGAAGTCTAGTTACTCGCAAAATTTATAGCATAATAGAATTTCTGAATAACTGAGTTATGGGTGATTCTAATTCTATGGCTTTTCATTTGTGTTTTCTAAATTCTTACAATGAGTAAGTAGCACTGATAAAGAAAGAAATTGCTTTATAAATGTAGCCATGTTCATTTTCTACTGCAGACGATTTGTTTTGAATCTTACATCTCCATGTATATCTGTTTCTGAATCTAATGTCTCCATACATTTCTTTATAGCAGTACAAAGAAACAGAGGTGAAAGCCTCAGTCACAGTGATCACTGTGTCATTCAGAGGTAGAAAGTCCAGCGGGGCGGTGGAGAACTAGATTCATATCAGCTCAGCAAATATCACTGCACAGCTAAGACCAGCTCTAACCACCAGGAACTTCAAGTCAGATCGCCTCTTTGAGCCTTAGTTTACTATTATGTAAAATGAGAGCATTGCCCAGGGCAGCCAGCTCACTGGTTAGCACCCTGCCCCTGCCCAAGAGGGGTGGAGAGCTTGAACTTGACTGCACCTGATTAAAGGGAGAAAAAAATTAAAAAAGGTAAAATGACGGCATTGGAAAAAGTGATATTTAAGGATATTGTTAATATTCAAAATGATTTTTTTGAATTAATATGATTGCAGCAATTTGAATGGAACTAGAGACAGTTAACCTAAGTGAAGTATTTCAAGAATGGAAAAACCACCACCATATGCACTCTGTAATAATTTGGGACTAATAAATGGGCACAGATGGATACGGAGAGAAGTAAATGTCATTGGAAATTGAGAATAGGAAGGAGCAGGGGAGATGTAAAAACCTACCTAATAAGTACAATGAACCCTGTGTGAGGGATGGACATGCTATTAGCCCTGATGTAAGCATTATGAGACCCCTCCACGTAACAAGAACATTTATATACTCTTAATATTTTGTAAATTATAAAAGTGATTTTCCTTGCTCTGATGATGACTGTGGCTTCTAGGCTCCTAGGCATTCGTGGAAGTCCAATCTTTGACACAGCTTTGTATGGAAAAAATTCACACTTGTTGACTCAAAGGGACCAGAGAATGCTGGGTTTACAGACGCATCCTCATATGTTTTCTGAGTCTTATTAGAACATTTTCAACAAAGTTTTGCTGCTTTTGTCACAGTTTGACAATCCTGCTGTGTGTTATTTTAAAAACAGTGGCCTCCCCCCCCTCAAGCATGTGTGTTGGCTCCTAAGTAAAATATATATAGTTTGTGCAGTATATGTGCAATATTGCCACTTTTCATCAAAGCTTCAGGTGTCCTATGTATAGACAGAAAAAATTCCAGACAATGAAATGAGACCTGAATTCACTGGGGAACCTTGAAGCAGATTATTTTTCTATACAAACTGAATATGCCACAGCAGTGTAGTCTGATAGGACTTTTGTGGATGATAGAAGTGTCCTGTATCTGCACTGTCCGGCATGTGGTTATTTAGCACTTGAAATGTGACTAGTGCAAATGAAGAAGCAAATTTCAATTCCATTTTCATTAAAGTCTGAACAGCCTCATGTGGCTACTGGCTGCTACCTCGTTGGATAGCTCAGGTGAGGGCCCTGCTATACAAGTGTGGATCATGGCCCAGCAGCATTAGCATCACCTGGGACTTATTAGAGATGCAGAATTGTGATGAAGAATCTCATTCCCTTTTGGAACCTCCTGAACCAGAATTGGCATTTTAACAAGATCCCCAGGTGACTGATAGGAAAACTAATGCATGAGAAGTACTGCTCTAGTGACAACTGTTCAAACGTCCATTTCATTAGATCAATCAAGTGATCCTCCCATGAGTCAGCGGTACCAGTGTGTGCCCATGGCACAGAGGCTAGATGAGGCATAGTGGGAACACAGAAAAGACAAAAAAATGGCACTAGGGAGTATTAGCATAGCATGGCAGATGAGAGTGAGCTCACTAGGGAGTATAGCATAGCACAGCAGATGAGAGTGAGCTCACTAGGGAGTATAGCATAGCACGGCAGATGGGAGTGAGCTCACTAGGGAGTATTAGCATAGCACGGCAGATGAGAGTGAGCTCACTAGGGAGTATAGCACAGCACAGCAGATGAGAGTGAGCTCACTAGGGAGTATAGCACAGCACGGCAGATGAGAGTGAGCTCACTAGGGAGTATAGCACAGCATGGCAGACGAGAGTGAGCTCACTAGGGAGTATAGCACAGCACGGCAGATGAGAGTGAGCTCACTAGGGAGTATAGCACAGCCTGGCAGATGAGAGAGTGAGCTCGGGATCAAACTGTCCTGGCTTTACATCTTTTGTATTAACCTGGATGGAGGTGGAGAACATTCTCCTTAGTAAAGTATCACAAGATTGGAAAAGCAAGTATGGAATGTACTCAATACTGATATGAAACCAATAGATGAACAACTACACGCCCTCATGAGAGACAATTAAATTCAAGTGGGGGGAGGGGCGACCAGAGAAGAGAGGGGGGAAGAAGAGGGGAGAAGCCTGGTGTGCTCTCACCAGATGGGCACAGTGTTGGGGTACACGGCACACTTGGGAGGGAAGGGCTCAACCACAACCTGGACTTTACCTAACAAATGCAGACAACATAACCTCATTGCTTATACCCTCACATTAATCTAAAATCTAAAAAAAAAACCCCCAAAACCTGCCCTGGCAATACTTTTCTTCCTAAATGTGTTACCTTAAGCAAGCTAATCTACCTCTCCTTTCCCCATCTTTAAACAGAAACAATTTGTGAAGATTAAGTGAAATAATACACATTAAATACTGAGCATGCACCCGGCACATAGCAGCATCCAATGAAGTCATCCTTGCTGCTGTCTTACTATCAAAGCTCTCACAGTGAAGCTGCAGGAGATTCTCACTCTGAGGCCAGTTGTTCAGATGGACTCTTGCAGAAGATGGGGGTATAAACTACAGTCCAGGCTGAGATGATGCAGAATCTCACATGGTCCATTCTCAGGGAACATCACTCTTTACCAACGTCGGTGTTGGAAGAGAAAGATCATGGACACATTCTTATTAAACACAATATAAGCAACTTTTGAGACTAATATTTAATTTTTAAAAGTCATGTCGTCTGCCACAGGAGCTGTGTATTGTTCTCCTAATTAAAGCTCACATGATAATTCATTTATTTAAACAATATTCATGGATAACATAATTCTGGGAGGTGGGCTATCATGGCAGTTTAAACATGGATTCTGGAGCTAGACTACCAGGCTTGGAAACCCAGAGTGCCACCTACTAGCAAATTTTTTAACTTTCCTGTACCTTAGTCTCCTCAGCTGTAAAATGGGAATAATAGTAATATCAACCCATAGAATTGTGTAAAGCTGCTGCATTTAAAGTACTCAGTAAAGTGTCAGGGAGTTCAGTAAATATAAGCTAAAAGGACGTCAGAGGTGAATAAAACAAAAACATGCATGTACCGCAAAAGAAAAACAAAAACAAACAAAACAGAAACAAAAAACAACCAAAAACCTACTTCAATAGCTGATGGGCTAAAGAATGGTTCAAGACCAAAATGCTGATACTCAGAAGATATCTCAGATTATAACCATTGTTACATGAATGCAATTTTATTTAGCAGTGCTGTGTACATAGTATAGATGTTCTGATATGAAATATGTAGTCTATCTAGATACTTAGAAATACTTGATGTATTTAAAAAGTGGAAGTAGAATACCCTTTGTGTAAATAATATTAAAAAAATGATGGGAAATACTGTGTTTGGAAGTAAAATTGTTAAACCACCCCTGTGTGTGTGTGTGGGGGGGGGCGGAAACCAATAAAAAAATACCTGCATAAAGGTTATTCACCTAAGAAGTGTTTTCTTTTTTTCTCAAATTAGTTCTGCCCCAACTTTGCTGAGCTTTCAGACCAAATGTTGCAAGAACTTGTCAATGCCAAGTGACAACAGCATTTATAATGCTTGTGAAACATAATGCACACAATTTAATATGGCGTAGACTGTGTCACACCATTTATTTGAAGCAGGGTCCTTTTCATATGCTCCGTAACAGAGTCTTCTTGGAAGGAATCCAGCACAGACTGAATTACACAGACCCAGTCTCTGTTTTGTTGTTGACCAAATTGACCCACAAAGTGAATTGAAAATTGTGGGAGAAATTGGAGGAATAAACTCATCATTTGGGCTATGACGTGCAGACCATTCCATTAAACATCATTTCTCATTTTTCAGCATCACCGATAACCCAGAATGTGAGACTTTCAACATAAAGCATGGCTAGAAAAATGACACCACCAAAATCAGGGGTCCTTTCCCCTGACTCACCCTGACCCCAGCTGCAGAAAACATGGTTCTCTTGCATTGATTAGGGGTATAGTTATTTTCGGAGGGTAATTCATCTGGTTTTAAAGAATTTCATTAGCTGTGTTTGTGGACTTCCAATTTTCAGAGGAAATTTTTAAAAATTGAAACCATCCTGAGCGTGGGATGTGTGGGTGCATATGTGTTTGACGATTTGGTTCCTCGAAATTATTATAAATTGTAGATAACACTGTGGAAAAGCCTTTGAAGAGCAGGTCTCCATATAACACCCAGTTTGTTATGGGGGCTGTGGAACACGCTGGGGAGACCAGAAGACTGGCAAGACTAAAGACCCACTAACTATGAGACCAGGCAAGCTACATAAATCTCTAAAGTTTTCTCATATGCAGAATAGGTACCAACCCGATATGGTGGTTGCGATAATTAAATAAGTTAGCAGTAGAAGCTTGCATTTACATCAGGGTGTATGAAGGGTTATGTAAGCACTTGTTGTATGTTCCCTCATTACTTCTCACAGTGGCTCAGAGGACAGGCACTGCTATTTCCCCCTCGCCCATGTTGCACTCACATTTCATGACATGGAAGAAAACTACAAAGCTGGTGAATGTAGGAGGTAGTATTTAAACTTAGGAGGACTGACGCCAGAGCCCCTGTGCTAACCCTTCTACTAGGAGGTGTTTGGTAAGGTCATGAGCATTTAGTAAGTGACCATTGATATTAGGTGTTAGATATTACTAGATATTACTAACCATAATAGTTAGTATTACTATAATGTTAGATATTACATAGATATTACTAACTATAATAGTTAGTATTATTATTGTATTTATGATAGATTAATGAAAAATATAGCAAAAACCATTGCTCATATCCCTCATTCTGCCTCTGTCTTTTTCTAGGGAAGGGAGGGACTTACTGATACATTTTTGTGGGCTATAAAATCTGTGATTCATGACTCATATTCACAAGATGGGGCAAAGTAGTAAAAATGCAGGAGGCTTTCTTCATCAATACTCCGTTCTCAGTATTTTAGGTAAAGAATTTCCCCAAATCAGACTCAGTGCCCATAGCACAGTGGTTACAGCGCCAGCCACAGGCACCAAGGCTGGCGGGTTTGAAAATGGCCCAGGCCTGCTAAACAAACGTGACCACTGCAACAAGAACACAGCCAGGCATTGTGGCATGCACCTGTAGTCCCAGCTACTTGGGAGGCTGAGGCAAGAGAATCACTTGAGCTCAAGTGTTTGAGGGTGCTGTGAGCTGTGAGGCCACAGCAGTCTACCAAGGGCGACGTAATGAAACTATATCTCAAAAAAAAAAAAAAAAGAATTTTCCCAAATCAAATCTGTCCCTTCTTTTTCATGTCAGTTTATGGAATGTAGAAGCCAGTAATCCTGTGAGAGATTCTCCTTCATCTCAGCGTCTCTTTCCAGAGCCTCAGAGGTGCCCGGGGGACTTTTCTTTGTACTGCTGAGTCCTTCTTTTCTTAGAGCCACCCTTACGTTTAATGACAATCTCCCCACTGAACTTGGGCTCTCCTTACTTGAGAGAAGATAGCTGGAGAATTGAAGATTTCTACAAATTAAAAGAACTTCTCTTCCTCAAAGTCTTGAGCAGTTCCATAGGGTCACACCAGGAGTGGCTAATGAAGTTAATGCCAAAATACCTGCTCTCTTAACAAGTTCACCTATTTGTTATCTTGGTAAGAAAAATTAAAACCTCACAGATCTACATTTTTCTTCTTAAATAACGACTTGTTCCCTCTATGGAACAAATCCAGGCCTAAATATATTTTGTGAAGAAGCAAGACAATATTAGGATGAAGGGCACAGATTCTAGAGTCAAAGAGACCCACACTCAAGTGTTGGTTCTTCCACTTTCTGTGTATGTGATCCTAGGGAAGTTGCTTATTGAGTCTCAACTATGTTTATGTATAAATATAGGTAATACTATATACTTCTAGGGTTGTAATGAGATTGAATGAAATGACGCATGTAAAGGGCCTGGCTAATTTCTGGGAAATGGGAGCTTAATAATTGTTAGCTACCACCACCACCACCATTGGTGGAAAGTGATTCTCCACGATGTGGATTCCTGTGACAGCTTTTGTTCTTGATTATTTTTTCAAAGATGTTTATGTGTCTGTCTTACAAGACAGAGGTAGGATTTTTCTGGAGTGAAGACTTGTGTCCTGACCAGGATAATAGATATACTATTTCCTTCCAGGACAAAGGCTAGGCAGGTTTGATCAGCACGTCCTTGCCATCAGTCTGGGCATTCTGAGGGTCAGGATTCCTAAGCTGTGACACAGAACCACTGCAAATGCAGTGCCTGTTTGGGCTCCTCCAGGGCACCCCATGGGATGTGGGGAACATGTGTCCTCTGCTGTGCTGTGAGGAAGAGAGTCCTTTTTCACTTTCTAGGAGTTTTATGTCATCTGCTAGCATCTAGGAAGCTCTGGAAACCTAACTTGTCAGTTCATAAGCAAAGCAAAATCGTAGACCTTTCATAGTTTTCAATGATGATGATCATCATCAACTTGGGTGAAGAAAATGTTGAAAGCAACTATTAAGGTCTTTATTGCAAGTGAAACTTCTTGTTTAATTCAGAGGCACCATTCCCTTTGAAGACACTAATTATTTGACTTTAATATATGGACTATGACTAACCTATTATATTCTCAGAATCATGTAGAAAAATGAAAATTAAATTGACAAGGAACACGTTTTAGATGTCAGTTAACTTTGGGTGTGTTTACTGGATATGAGTTAATCTAAATGATTAACTATAGAATTACATGTTATAAATTACAGATTTTAATTATTCTTCTTAATAGAAACATGTCCATTTCCACTGGTTTTGAATGCACAGAATTCAAAATCAGAGCCACCCATGCAATTTGGGTATATATATGTATATATAGTACTGTCATGATTTTGTTAAATGTGTTTCTTAATATGCTTTTTATCTGTGTCATTTTAGTTAAATGGTTTGGAATAAACCAAAATGACAACAAAAATGATTAAAACATCTCTCCCAGAAAACTAATTTACAAAATGGTCTTCCTTGATGTGTTAGTAATAAAATAATTTTGCACCTAGAAACCCCAATTTAATTTTCCTTCTTTTTAATTTTACACAAGGCTCCTTTCTTTCTCTTCAGGGAAGCATCCTTTGTTACGATGGCAGTCTAGGGGTGACAGTGAGGACAGAGTCACAGGAGTTAAATAGATCTTGGTTTAAGCACTGGTTTCATCACTCACTAGCTTTGTGACTAACTTAGGAATGTGAGCCCCAGTTTTTTCATCTGTGAAATGGAAATTATACTACAAACTATAAAGAGTTACTGAGGGGTTTAACAAAGATAATGCCTCAGGAACAAGCATTATGTGTAATAAGAAAAGAATGAACAGATGATCTATGTAGTGAATGCTATTGATGCAAGGATTTTTTTTGGCAGATGTAAGGCTGAATTAGAAAAAGTTCCTGGGGGGTGCCTGTGGCTCAAGGAGTAGGGTACCGGCCCCATATACCAGGGGTAGTGGGTTCAAGCCTGGCCCCAGCCAAAACTGTGGAAAAGAAAGAAAGAAAGAAAAGAAAAAAGTTCTGCCCCAGAAACACTCTTTGGCATTATGACTTTGGCTTACTCTGAAAGATTAAAAAGGAAACAAGCACATAGAACTTGTATTTATTTGCCACCGGGATGATGTTAAAGATATTGTCTCTTTTATTTCTCAGTGAGCCCTCAGTGAAGACCTGGACCAAATATTTCTTTGGTGCCTAAATTCCCAGATGAGTTTATCTTGCCTTGAGGCATTTCTACATTTTTGTACATGAACAATATCAATCATGTAACTTTCTTCTTTTGCTGTGGCCACTGAGAAGCTCTGAATAAAACCTGTGGCTCAGTGTTAAAAATCCAGCAGTTCCAATTTCATAATATTAATCATAATGACGGGCTTGGCGCTCATAGCACAGTGGTTATGGCCTGGCCACATGCACTGAGGGTGGTGGGTTCGAACCCAGCTCAGGTCAGCTAAACGGCAATAACAACTGCAAAGCAAAAATAGCTGGATGTTGTGGCGGGCGCCTGTAGTCCCAGCTACTTGGGAGGTGGAGGCAGGAGAATCACTTAAGCCCAAGAGTTTGAGGTTTCTGTGAGCTGTAGTGCCACGGCAGTCTACTGACGGTAACACAGTGAGATTCTGTCTCAAAAAAAAAAAAAAAAAAAAAAAAAATCATAATGATGGTAGCTATGTTTTGCAGCAATCATGTGCCAGGTATGACTCATAAGTCATCTCTACTCTTCACATGGATCCTATGAAGTAGCTGTCCTTACTCCATTTTACAGATAAAAGAGGCTCAGGAAAATGAAGCCAATTTGTTTAGGGCTCCATAAGAGGTGAAGCTGAGATTTGACTCTGGGTAGTTCTGACCTGAAAATTCATGTTCTTTCTACAAGGTCACTTTACTTCCAAAGTTTTAATCATCAATCTTATCTAGATGTTCCTGAATCTAGGTCTTTATAATATTTATTTTGGTCTTTATAGTATTTTTTTTATTGGACACAATCCTGCATACGTCAATCTTTCATCTCACTTTTCTATGTTAAAATATTGTTTTGTGGGTAGCACCTGTAGCTCAGTGGGTAGGGTGCCGGCACCATATATTGAGGGTGGCAGGTTCAAACCGGGTCCCGGCCAAACTACAACAAAAAAATAGCTGGGCGTTGTGGCAGGTGCCTGTAGTCCCAGCTACTCGGGAGGCTGAGGCAAGGGAATTGGCTAAGCCCAGGAGTTGGAGGTTGCTGTGAGCTGTGATGCCACAGCCCTCTACTGTGGGGGGATAAAGTGAAACTCTGTCTTTACCAAAAAAAAAAAAAAAAAAAAAAAATATATATATATATATATATATATATATAGAGAGAGAGAGAGAGAGAGAGAGAGTTTTGTGATTTCTATCCAGTGAGGTCTTTATAAAGTCAAAAATTCAGATTACCAAATTTGCCTTTCAAAACTGATCTACACAGCAAAGCCCATTGTGTGTAAGCAAGTAATATGTATTAGTGGAAATTAAACATGGTCACACCACAGGACACATTTCAAGCTAAATTTTGACTACCCCAATATTATGCAAGGTGGACAACACCCAGTGATACCAAATTAAAACAATCACACATGTATACACACACATGTACACACACACATGTGTGCACACACACGTACACACACACACATGTGTGCACACACACACAGACCTACATACCTGTAAAACACATTCTCTTGGGCTTGAGATACTGTCTGAAAAATTCTGCATTTACAAAGCCAGCTTGTGTGCGGGTCCTTTGCAACTGCCACACTTCCTGCCTAGAATTCTTTTCCTGTTCCCATTATTTTTACCTAATTCACTTCTACTCATTCTTTAAATGTCTGATCAGCTTTCATGTTCACCCAACTCCAAGACTATGTCAAACCCTTCTAATTCCCCTAACAGATATGTTGAATCTTTCTCTTCAAAGTGAAAGACCCTCATTTTTGAATGAGTCAGTGAATCTTTGGCTGATGGATTTTGGTGGTGGATTTGAAGACCTTGAGTGAGAGAAATGGTTTTGAAGTGCAGAGGGCTCACAACACACCTTTGACATCCCAAGTGTTAAATTAATTGAATGTATAAACAAGCACTGATGGGACATTAAGTGGACCCTCAAATGCTAGACAGTCACACTTTTTCAAATCAAGACTCTGAAGCTAGTTCACCATGGTGCACCATCTCTTCCAGGGTCTCTAAGCAAGTGGGCCCCATCCTTCTCTCTTCCTGTTCTCTGGTGTGGTCTGGAGGGCTGATCTAAGGAAAGGAGGCACTCTTCTGTGTCTCCAAACCACGTCATCATCAGCAGTTCAGAGTCACTAATTCTCAGACTCAGAGACAGCACTGCCTTGGGGTCACATGGTACCACTGAGTGGGCTTCTCAGACAAGCAGGAAGAACGCTCAGGGGTGGAAGGGCGATGAGGCAGAGAATGCTGGACTTGTCTGTGTTCTGCCTCCTCTTGGCACACCTCCCCTCTTCTGCCTTCAAGATCTGTTTCAATGCTCAGGAATGCTGAGCCATGCAACTCCACATTACTGCACTTTCTGGGTGATTTATTGAGTCGCATGGCCCACAGAGTCAAGTATCTACCAGTTGGGGAAGAAGAGAACCATTGCTCTGAGGCGGTTGGTCTTTGTAAACACAGAAAGCTTAGAAAGGCACCATAAGGCATCAATATAGGGGCATTACTAGACAATGGGATCAGACATGCTTTCATTTTTTTTTTGTTTTCTTTCTCTACTGCAGGGGTTCTCAACCAGCAATCATTTTGCTTGTCTGCTCCCAAGGGATATTTGGCAAAATTTGGACATGTTTTTAGTTGTCACTTTGGAGAAAGGAGGAGTTTGCTGCTGGCATCTAGTGACTAGAGGGCTGTGTTGCTGCTAAACAACTCACTGTCAACATGATAGCCCTTGTTCCACGTGTCAATAGTGATGAGATTGAGAAACCCTGACCTTGGGTTTCAAAACCTCCATTTTCTTATCTGTAGAAGTAGACAAAATAGTTCTGAAAACTCACATCCACCTTGTGAAATAAGTGAGTCACTGTGTATAAAGTGCCCTGAACCAAAGAAAAGGCAACTAGATGTTAACAAATATTAAGTCACTGCCAGGCTTTGAAATCCTCCCATTTCCCTGATGCTTTCAAAATAACTTCCAGCTCTTCTCCTCCTGGTTTGGTTCTCTCTCACCAGGGAAGCCTCATTCACCAATTTCTTGACCCTGAGCACAACCAACTCCATCCTGCCTTGGGGTCTTTGCACATGCTGGTCCTTTCTAGAGGGCCGGTTCCCTACCTTTCTCTTTGGAGAGCCTCTTCTCTTTATTCTAGCCTCACTAGAAATGTCATCACCTCAAAGAGACTTTGTCTGACCAACCACACTGCCTAAGTAGGAGTCTGATTTTATTGCCTGTATGGCTCCTTGCTTCTTTTATAGGCCTGGTCACAAATCAGGACTTATTAATTTGTTTGCTTATTGATGAATGTCCCTGTCCCCCTGGAGACTGTGTGCTCCATGGGGACAGGGGCTATTATGCCTGTACTGCCTAAGCCTAGGACAGCAACAAATACTTGACAAATGAGTAAATGAATGAACTGGATAGTGGGGAAAACCACTCTTCCTTTGAGAGTAGAGGAAATGAAATATATTGCAAAGACCCTGAGCCATCTTGGGGTTAAGGGCATTCTTCAACTCCCCCCCCCCCCTTTTTTTTTCTACTATGTTAGCAAATACTTTTTTCATTGTTTGGGATTCATTTAGGGTGCAAAGAATTAGGTTACACTAATTTACTAAGTAAATTCCCTCTTATAATTGTGTCCCACCATGACCCCCCCAACTCTCCTGCCTAACCTCTCCTCACTTCCTCATTCCCCTACCCCCCACCATGTATTAGGTCATCTATTGTCTTCACATTAGAATTGAGTACATTGGATTCTTACTTCTCCATTCTTGTGATGCTTTGCTAAGAGGAATGCGTTCCACCTCCATCCAGGTTGATACAAAAGATGCAAAGTCTCCATCTTTTTTAGTGGCTGAATATACCACAGCTTACTAATGCATTCCTGGTTTGATGGGCATTTGGTTGTTTCCACAATTTGGCAATTGTAAATGAGTCGCAATAAAAAGTCTAATGCAAATGGCCTTATGATAAAAGCATTTTTTTTTCTTCTGGGTAGATGCAGTAATGGGATTGCAGGATCAAATGGGAGGTCTAATTTGAGTTCTTTGAGAATTCCCTATATGTCCTTCCAAAAAGGAAGTTTACAGTCCCACCAGAAGGGTAAAAGTGTTCTTTTCTCTCCACATCCATGCCAGCATCTGCAGCTTTGAGATTTTGTGATGTGGGCCACTCTCACTGGGATTAGGTGATATCTCAGGGTGGTTTTGATTTGCATTTTTTCTGATGACTAGGGATGACGGGCATTTTTTCCTGTTTGCTAGCCATTTGTCTGGTCTGTCTTCTATGGAGGAGGTTCTATTCATTTCTCTTGCCCAGTGATATACGGGATTTTTGGCTCTTTTTTCTTTGATTAATTTAAGTTCTCTGTAGATCATAGTTATTAAGCTTTTGTCCAATTCATAATACGCAAATATCTTTTCCCATTCTGAAGGTTATTTATTTGCTTTGGTTGTTGTCTCCTTAGCTGTTTTTAGGTTTAATTAAGTCCCATTTGTTTATTTTTGTTGTTGTTGCAATTGCCATGGAAGTCTTCTTCATAAAATCTTTCCCTAGGCCAATATCTTCAAATGTTTTCCCCACACTTTCTTCAAGGATTTTTATTGTTTCATGCCTTAGATTTAAATATTTTATCCATCTTCAATCAATTTTTGTGAGTGGAGAAAGGTGCGAATCCAGTTTTAGTCTTTTACATGTGGTTATTCAGTTCTCTCAACACCATTTATTGAGTGGGGATTCTCTCCTCCATTGTATGTTCTTGCTTGGTTTATGAAACATCGGGTGGCTGTAAGATGTTAGCTTCATCTCATGATGTTCTACATGGTCCCAAATATCTATGTCTCTATTTTTGTGCCATTTTCATGCTGTTTTGATCACTATGGCCTTGTAGAACAGCATAAAGTCTGACAGACTGATGCCCCTGGCTTCATTTTTATTACTAAGAATTGCCTTGGATGTACTGTTTTTTTTCTAGTTCCATACAAAATAAATAATTATTTTTTCCAAGTCTTGAAAGGATGATGATGGTATTTTAAAGAAATTGAATTGAATCTATAATTGCTTTGGGGAGTATAGACATTTTGACAATGTTGATTCTTCCCAGCCATGAGCATGGTTATGTTCTTTCATTTGTTAATATCTTCTGCTATTTCTTTTCTTAGGGTTTTATACTTTTCTTTATAGAGATCCTTCACCTCTTTTTGTTAGGTATATTCCTAGATGTTTCATTTTCTTTGAAGCTACTGTGAAGGAAATTGTGTCCTTGATTGGCTTCTCAACTTGGCTATTATTGGCATGTACAAAGGCTACTGATTTGTGGACCCAGCAGAAGAAATAACCAAAATTAAATCAGGGATTAATGAAATCGAAAACAAAAAAATCATTCAGAAATTTAACAAAACAAAAAGGGGGTTTTTCAAAAAAAAAATGTTAAATTGATAATCCTTTGGTCAAATTAAATAGAAACCGAAAAGTAACATGTCTAGTAACCTCAAATCAGAAACTATAAAGGGGAAATAACAGATGCCATAGAGATACAAAAGATTAAATCTCAATACAAGAAACTCTATGCCTAGAAATTTGACAATGTGGAGGAAATGGATCAATAGTTGGAATCACACCCTCTCCCTAGACTTAACCAAGAAGAAATAGATCTTGTGGACATACTAATTTCAAGCACTGAGATCAAAGAAACAATAAAAAAATCTCCCAACAAGAAAAAAAAATGCCCTGGTCCAGATGGCTTAACAGCAGAATTCTATCAAACCTTCAAAGGAAAGCTTATTCCACTACTACAGAAATTATTCCAAAAAATTAAGAAAAGACTCTTCCCCAACACATTCTATGAAGCAAACATCCCCTTGATACCAAAACCAGGAAAAAACTCAACTAAAAAGGAGAACTTTAGACTACTAATTTCACTAATGACTATAGATGCAAAAATTCTCAATAAAATCCTAGCTAATAGATTATAGCTTCTCACTAAAAATATCATACATCAGGATCAGGTAGGTTTCATCCTAGGGATGCAAGTCTAGTTTAACATATGCAAGTCCATAAATGTAATTCACCATATCAACAGAAACAAAAATAAAGACCATATGATCTTCTCAATAGATGCAGAAAAAAGCATTCAATAAAACTCAGCATCCTTTTCTAATTAGAACACTGAAGAATATATGCATAGGTGGCACATTTCCTAAAATGATCAAAGCCATCTACAGCAAACTCACAGCTAATATTATAGCTGAATGCAGTAAAACTGAAAGCTTTTCCACTTAGAACTGGAACCAGACAAAATTGTCCTCTATCAGTACTAGTCAACATAGCGCTGGAAGTTCTAGACAATACAATTAGGCAAGACAAGGAAATAAAGGGAATCCAAATGGGAGTAGAGGAGGTCAAACTTTGTTTGTTGATGACATGATCTTATATTTAGAGAATCCCAAAGACTCAACCACAAGACTCCTAGATGTCATCAAAAAATGCAGTAATGTTTCAGGATATAAAATCAATGTCCACAAGTCAGTAGCTTTTGTATATACCAATAACAGCGAAGATGAGAAGCTAATTAAGGACGCAACTCCGTTCACCATAGTTTCAAAGAAAATGAAATACCTAGGAATATATCTAATGAAGGAGGTGAAGGACCTCTATAAAGAAAATTATGAAATCCTCAGAAAGGAAATGGCAGAGGATTTTAACAAATGGAAGAACACACCATGCTCATGGATGGGCAGAATCAACATTGTTAAAATTTCTATACTTCCCAAAGCAATCTACCTATTCAATGCCATTCCTATCAAAATACCAACATCGTACTTTCAAGATTTGGAAAAAATGATTCTGCGTTTTGTATGGAACCAGAAAAAAACCCGTATAGCTAAGGCAGGTCTTAGTAATAAAAATAAAGCTGGGGGCATCGGCATACCAGATTGTAGTCTGTACTACAAAGCTTTAGTTGTCAAGACAGCATGGTACCAGCACAAAAATAGAGACATAGACACTTGGAATCGAATAGAAAACCAAGAAATAAAACTAACACCTTACAACCACCTAATCTTCGATAAACCAAACAAGAACATACC